>OU612043.1:99758567-100011676 GCA_914767935.1 Coremacera marginata
TAATAATAATAATAATAATAATAATAATAATAATAATATAATAATAATAATAATAATAATAATAATAATAATAATAATAATAATAATAATAATAATAATAATAATAATAATAATAATAATAATAATAATAATATAATAATAATAATAATAATAATAATAATAATAATAATAATAATAATAATAATAATAATAATAATAATAATAATAATAATAATAATAATAATAATAATAATAATAATAATAATAATAATAATAATAATAATAATAATAATAATAATAATAATAATAATAATAATAATAATAATATAATAATAATAATAATAATAATAATAATAATAATAATAATAATAATAATAATAATAATAATAATAATAATAATAATAATAATAATAATAATAATAATAATAATAATAATAATAATAATAATAATAATAATAATAATAATAATAATAATAATAATAATAATAAAAATAATAATAATAATAATAATAATAATAATAATAATAATAATAATAATAATAATAATAATAATAATAATGATAATAATAATAATAATAATAATAATAATAATAATAATAATAATAATAATAATAATAATAATAATAATAATAATTATAATAATAATAATAATAATAATAATAATAATAATAATAATAATAATAATAATAATAATAATAATAATAATAATAATAATAATAAAAATTGGTTTATTACTTTTTAGGTTGAACAAAATTTTTAAGTTAAGTTACTAAAGAAAGTACAAATTCAAATGAAATAAAATGTTGAAGCAAGTATAAAACACATGGACTATTTTAATAATTGTTATTTATTTTTTATGAAAGAATGATATGAAAGTTTTTGTTTATTTTAATATTAATTTTTTAAGTTGAATAAAGTTTCAAGTCCAAATAAAAATTTCTTCCAGAAAATTATAATATTTGGACAATCCTATTTCTCTTTAAACTACCGTTTGGATCATCATGTTTTGAGGATGTTACAATTTCAAAATTCTCTGCTACAGGTTCTGATTCATTTAAAAAAATCACGACGCCGCAAACAAAAATTGTGCAAAATACAGCAACATATTATGATGAGAGGAATGAAATGTGAAAGTCTTGTATTTACTTTATGAAGGCGTCGAAATCTGCCTTTTAATAATCCAAAGGCTCTCTCAATTGCAACTCGTATCGACGAATGAACATAGTTGTATTTTTTTTATTGACCACTTAAATTGCCGCAATCTTTAAATGGCACCAGATGATATGATTTTAGGCCATATCCTTGGTCACCAAGCAAATGGTAATCATTTGAAATAGTAATTGTGCCTGTCAGCTTGCAAAAGTAAGTATTTCGATAACATACTGATTTAATTTTAAACTTTAGTTTTTCTTACCATCAATGAATTTATTGAATAGAGGTGATCTACGAAAGAGACATGAGTCGTGAATTGAGCCAGCCTCGCCTGCATAGCAATCAATAAACATCATGTTTCATCACAAACTCCTTGCAGCAATACTGAATGGTAGTTCTTCCTATTGACATATGAGTTTGGGTATTGCCTTGGCTTAGCAATTGTTATATGGCTACCATCAATACATCCAATAACTCCTAGTTACATCATAAAATGAACATTAAATTTGTTTGACAAATACGATCAAACCTGGAAAATTCCTTTTTTGCTGAAAATATTGTGCGGTGCGCCGAGCGTCGCCTGCAGTTGGCCAAGCAATTATTTTGTGCTCATTCTTGACTTTAAAAAAATATACTTCATGATATTAAATGTGGATGTTCAGCACGCCTTAACTGATACTCTAAACCTATCAGCAATTGACCTATAATTGAGAAACTCATTCAGAAACTTATTCAGAGTTTTATTGCCAATCACCTAAAGCCTTCTGTATTGGCAAAGTACCACAAAGTTATTAAAATTTGTTTCTCCAACACAATCATCGGCTGCTCAGCACGACTACTTAAAAGAAGACCATGCTGGTAATTAATTGAAATAAATAAATTTTTTAAAGTCTCCTTTTTTAGACGAAAATGTTGCTTGAATTGTAAGTCGTCAAACCTAGGGATATTTTCTTCGAAATATCCATAATTTTTTTCTATCCTTCTTCGCTTTAGTTCGTCACAGTCGCTATCTTCACTGTCACTATCAAAAAATAAATTAAATGCAATATAATTCGCTATTATTAAGGATAAATCTTCAATTAACACCGTTTTCGCTTTTTATATCAGAGACGTAACAGCTGATCAATAACACACATGTACTTTTTCTATTCCAATGTTGTTTCTTTATTAGTTCTATTTTGAATATAGAACATTCTATTCTATTCGTTCCGTTCTTTCTGTGGAATGAATAAAGAAATACAGCCAAAATGTATTCTAAGTTGGATGGAGAAAGCCTGCTTCGTTGACCCGAAAATATATATTTAAACGATGAGAATAATAGCTGTCTGTAATTCAGTATACTTAGTTTTTTTAAATTCCAACAAATTTTTTATTTTTCGACTTTTGTCCGCAGCCGCGACACTGTGTGCTGTCAGCAACATGCAAAAGATCGCTAAAGATATTTTTCTTTCGTTGTTTTTGTGTCCGCGATTCAAAATCATAACAGTGAGAGGAAGTGTTTCCTACTTCAAAAACAAAACATTGCATTTTGTTTTTCTCTCCATCTCTGCTTGCTTCAGTATGTGTTACTGTTCGGATCAGAGAGCGAAAACAAAAAAAAAACAAAAATACTTGTTGTGGTCTTAAGAAACAAAAAGAACACAAAAATACTTTTCTTTAGAGTTTGTTTGCGATCCCTGCTTTTAAATCTAGAATCTAGTTTTTGGTTTCGTTTGTATAAATATAGTGTTGTCTTACTTTTTTGCCGAACAATGTGCGTCGGAATCTTACCGGAACATGGTGAAAAATCGTTTTGGATCTGATGTTTTCGAAAAAGTTCAATCTATGGGATAAAATATATAATTTGAAATTATATTTTTGTAATTGATCGGCACACACACAAATTGCGATTTCCCTAACTTTTTCTTAAAATTTTCAGATGTTGAAGCTACATTTTGCTTATTTCGCCGAAGTTACCGGTTTGAAAGATGCTCACAAAATTACTTCTAAAGTTTGTAAAAAGTTTTTTTAAATCGACGAGTGAATTCAAAAACTATTTATATTAACTATATAAAATTTATATATAATAAATATATCAAATTTTGTTTGCCTTATACAACAAATCATACATTCTTTTAATATTACAGAACTCATACATGGGTATTTTGCATTGCCATTAAATTTCCATTACCACTATCCAAGTAGTGGTAATGCAAATTCAAATTGAATTACCATTAATATGTATTGGTAATGGAAGAAAAAATGCCATTAATATGTAATGGTAATGGAAAAACATAGCATTACCATTAATATGTTATAGTAATGGTAGAAAAAATTGCATTACCACTAAATTTTATTGGTACCATTAATATGTAATGGGGAAAGAAATTGCATTACCATTAATATGTAATGGTAATAGAAGAAAAAAATTGCATCACCACTAAAATTTAATGGTAATAAAAATTTGAATGATAATGGGAAAAATGTGCAATACCACTAAAATTTTAATGATAATGGAAAAATTTGCATTACTACTAAACTTTTAATGGTAATGAAAGATATTTACAAAAGTTAGTGGTATACCATGAAAATAAATAAATAAACTTAGTGGTAATGAAAAATTTTAATGGGAAAGTCATTAAAAATTTAGTGGCAATGTACATTTTTTCCATTATCATTAACATTTTTTATTACCATTAAATTTTAGTGGTATTGCAATTTTTTCTTCAATTACCATTACATATTAATGGTAATGCAATTTCTTCCCCCATTACATTTTAATGGTAATGCAATTTTTCCCCATTAGCATTACGTATTAATGGTAACGGAAATTTAATTTGCATTACCACTAGATGAATAGTGGTAATATTTTTAATGCACTATTAATTAATGCATTACGCCCATCTATGACAGAACTCATAAATGCAATATTAATCTTACAAATTCTGCTTACCTGTATCGAAGATATTTGTTTTTCTACCTTCTCGGAGGCTTTGCTAAAAAAAAACAGAGATGTTTATGAGGACAAAGGTCCTTCTGAGGAACTTAATAGATTACCTTGTAAGTTCCATCCAGCAGACCCATTGTGAATCGATTAGTTCAAATTGATTGAAACATTTCAGACATTTTAACCAGTCAAAACATTTTAAATTTCCGTAAATTAAAAATGTATTTTTGTGAAAAACTCTGATGTTTATATATTTTTGCTTTGTTAGACGAAATATAAATATATTTTTTAGCCGAAATTCTCTTTCGATAGCCCTGCTTCCCTTTGTGAGCATGAAAAATTCAATTTAAATCACTTTTTTTTACATCAGCTAGAGTTGGCAAACCAATGAATACATTGCTGCATGCCTCATTTAGGACATTTGTCTGTGAAATTTTGGTAGTACGCCAGTACTGCCGAAGTAAATTTTTTTTTAGCCAGAACACAAAATAAAAATAGCCAAAACATAAAAAGTAGCCAAAATACTTACTCATGTATTAAAAATAAAAAAAAAACTTCCATGCTTATTTTCTTTACTTTGCTTAAGTGTCTTAACTTCTTTAATTTTTCACTATTGGCATTTCATGATAAAAGCTATCATTGTTGTCTACTCTTTAGTGACAAGTGATTTGAGTTGCCACATGTCAAATTATTATTATATAAATTTATTAATAAAAAAGAATTATTAAAATTGCAATTAATTCAGCAACATCTATGACACAATAAGACACAATAAGAGCTGATTGCACTGGCTTCACTATAAATGTCAAAGAAATTCTGCTTAGTGAGGTCAGTATAGCCAGCTCTTTTTGTGAAGTGTTTCTGAATTAGTTGCAATTTTGAGGACAGCCTTATTGCGCTGTATTGCACGATTGACATCGTTGGTATGTCGTGTTCACATGAAGGGAGAATTCACCATCGCGAAAATATTTTTAAATCATTTAGATTAGGACAAAAAATTAACTTTCGATTACAAAAACACTGATTGGACCTTATCAGTGTGGCTTTCGACCTGGTAAGTCTGAATATTTCTACCCGTTCTATTTCCCTTAATCTACGCGGCCATGCAATCCCTTGAAAGAACTTTGACCGAGCCTCTAATGATCAATTTTGTTGTGTGTAATGTGAAATGTTTGCACACAAATGATCGAGAACTGGACCTACATGTTTTACGCCGACTCCGAACGGCTTATGTTCTCAAGAAGCTTTTCATGGCAGTTTTTACTCTCTGAAGTTTGCCATTGTCTGCAGAGAGGTGACGGCCGAACAGAAAAGTTAATTCAATTGAAAAAACTTTCTGTGTCGGATGGAGGATTTGAACCTGGGTTCTCTGGCGTAAGAGTCACCCACTCTACGCACTACGCCACGGCCGCCACTTAAGGCATCCACAGTCTTAAGGCATTAATAAAAAAAAGAGTTTTATTCCCTCTCTTTTATCAAACGTTTTTCTTTCGTCGTCATTCGCAAAATTGGCTGGTTTTGACAATTATGGGTACTAAGAAGAGAGTGCGATCAGCCCTGCTACAACCTTATAAATCAACCTTAGCTACAACCTAGAATTGCATTTCTAAAACCAGAAAGATGTTCAAACTTGTATCAATAAAAAAAGTCGCCTTTTAAAATGAACGGATCACATGCCGAAAATGACAGCTAAGACTGTGTTTACGCCGACCAAAGGTATAAATAGCATTTGAAACACCTTCAACTAGTGTTGCCACAAAAAAAAGTTTTTTTTGCTGAAGTGAAAGTCCCTACTGGGAGTTCTTAGTAGGAAAACAGCTGTTATAACTTCACGTTCAATGCGAACATCAAACTGTTATCAAAAAACTAAAACAATCAACAATCATCGCCACTGGTTGGTGTTCTTGTCAACGTCAGAAAAGCTTTCATTTGTGCTTAGCTCTGTTCACATGGTCAAATTTTTCATAAAATTGTTGGTCAATCACAATAGAACATCGTGAAATTTCCATGTAATTTTCATAACAACAAAACTTATAATAAATATAACGTATTCTATGCTTCTTTCAAAACAACCTGCTAAATTATAAAAAAAAAAACCAAAAACTTAAAAAAAAAAAATAAAAGTGCTTCGTTACATTAGGGGTAGGGAGATTGAAGACTTTGTGACGAAGTGTGATATAGGGAAGGGTGTCTAAAATTGGCCAAAAACATATTACGTAAATTATGAACAACCCCTAGGTAAAAAAACAATCGGCATATTTAAAGTGGAAGTAAAAGAAAGCAAACACCGTTTTTAATTTGTATTAACGTAGTATATTTTAATAATAAAGCTGTATTCGGAAATGCAATTGATTCAGCATCACTGCGCAAAATGAGCTGTCTACACTGGCCCCACTAAGCCGACTTCCTTTGACATGTCTTTCTTTGACATGCTGCCTCGACTTTCGATTTTGCGAACAGCTTAAGTCAATCAAAACGACGACTGCCGAAGTTGCCGACTGCCGAAGCACTTTGCAAACCATTTAAACTAGTTTTCTGCTTCGGCTAGTGCTGCGACTGTTTGATTTTTCGAAAGCAGAAGTTGAAGCAGTCGATATGCTTTGAAGTTAGTAAAACAGTTAGTACTTAAAAAAGCAATAATTTCACGACTTTTGCTATTTTGACTGCAGCAATTTAATCACTGGCGCCCCCCCTCCTACCCCGACGTAATGTCGCACCATTAAACTTTTTTTAAGTTTTTGGGGTTTTGTTTATGATTTAGCAGTTTGTTTTGAAAAAAGCATAAAACACAATATCATATCATCAGCTGTTCTTGTGGACAGATTCAACCATCGTGCTGACGTGGCTGCGAAAATAACCATGTGCCCGGACTACTTTTGTTGCCAATCGCGTCACAAAAATCAGCGAAAAGGTAGGGACGGAGAACTGGAGTCACGTAGACTCAGCAGATAATCCAGCAGATCAAGCTAGCAGAGGATTGGAACCACAGAACTTAAAAGGCAGTTCTTTATGGTGGCATGGGCCCTTATGGCTACAAGAAGAATCGGATTCTTGGCCTAATCACATCGATGAGCACGAGGCCACCATGGAAGCAAGAGCAGTAAAAGCTCATGTGGCTTGTGCACAAAATGTAGGCATGTTGGAGCGTTTTTCGTCACTGCCTCGAGCCTTGCGGGTTCTATCGTACGTATTACGATTCTTTCATCGAACTCACAGAGCACATAAAAGTAATTTCTGTTGTCAATCTGTTGTCATATCACAACAAGAAATCAAAGAGGCAACCAGAAGACTCATTATTGCGAGTCAAAAATTGGGATACCCATCTGAATATGGCCAATTATCAAAGAAAAATTTGATTGATTCAAAAAGTTCGATTTTAAATCTGAACCCGTTTCTTGATAGTTAAAAGATTCTTAGAGTCGGTGGACGGTTAGCGGAGTAGGAGCTTCTAGCTTATAGTGAACGACATCCTGCTATTTTGCCATATGACTGTCCATTCTCTAAATTACTGGTGAAATTCACCCATGACATCTCAATTCATGGTGGGAACAAACTTGTATTGCGACTAATTTGGATACAATACTGGATTCCCAGAGTGAAAAACATGATTAAATCAATCACTAACAATTGTAAAGTCTGTGTGATTGACTGCAAGAGGTTGCAGACTCAGCTGAGGGCATCATTACCACCAGAGCGAACCCAAATATCCATTCGCGTATACTGGAGTGGATTTTACGGGGCCATTTGACATTAAAAATTATACGGGACATGCTTGTCTCAGAACTAAGGGCTATATTTGCGTTTTTGTCTGTTTTGCTACCAAAGCTATTCATTTGGAGGCTACTAGCGATCTTAGTACGACTACTTTTCTGGCCGCATTTTCGAGGATGTCCGGAGAAATTGTACTCCGACAATGGAACTAACTTCGTAGGGGCGTCACGTGCCCTTAGAGGGGATTTTAAGGCCTTTTTAAATGATTCTAGAGAGAAAGTGGTGTCGAAATTTGCACACCAGCACTTAGCTTGGCATTTTATTCCGGCAGGTGCTCCCCATATGGGAGTTTTGTGGGAAGCAGGTGTCAAAAGTTTTAAGTTGCACTTTCGCAAAGTAGCGTCAGACTTAAAATATACGTTTGAGGAGCTCTCAACCTTGCTTTCGCGTATCGAAGCATGCTTGAACTCACGCCCTCCAGTCCAATGTCATCAGATCCAAATGATCAGCTCAAGCGAAGGTGCATCGCGGATGGTTGACTTGCATGAGGTTTGCTCCCTAACCCTCCGAGCTAACTACGAGTCGAACCAATCGGTGACAGCTCAAGCGAAGGTGCTGCGTCATTTTACGCGACTCACCCAACGACAAAACGTTGGACACGTCTATCAGAGGACATTTTTCGAATCTGATGCTTGCTGATCCCGAATTTCTCGTTTCGTCTCCGGTCGGCATAGTGTTAGGGGTAGACGTGTACCCGAAAATTATAGAGCCAGGGATTTTTCCGAGTGGTTTGGGGGGAGTAGTCACGCAGAATTCGATATTTCGCTGGTTGCTGTCGTGCACAGTTGCCCAATGAAATTTTATATATATTTTTATAAGGAAGAACTTGCACATACTTTTAAAATTATAAATCATTCAATAAATATTATAATGAATTTTGAAAGAGATACTTTGGGTATATGTAGTATATTGAAATATTTTACAGTAATACTTCAAGGGGGCCGGCATGTTTAGGCCGCAACCCTAAAGAATGTAAAAGATTAATGGAAATGAATTATACTTACTTACCGACCCGTTCGAGTCTCGATATCAGATAATCGAACGGATCGCTCGTTCGGCGTCTCCGACTAGTTCTCCTCCATGGCAAAAAGCTAATCACTTATTGATTGCAAAGTGTTTAACTTCGTTTTTTGAACGCAGCCGAAACCTTATTAAATCTCTCCATTTTTGATTTTTCCTGTCGTCACCTATTGAAGATCTGGAATCTCATGTAAGATATTAATAAATGCATTTATATTGAGTTAAAATAAATCTTAACGGTGTTGTTCTTTAATTTCTGAATATTTGCGAGTAAATTCTTGATCACGTATTGAACAAGACTTACCCGCAAATATATAGGATGACTTTTCTTCATCAGCAGCACATATTGCAGCTATTTGTCCGCCAGCATCTAAGGTGAACCAATTCTCCAAAGAACAATCTAATTTGTTTACCTTGAGTGTACTGCCAATATTGAAGTATTACATATATGCTCGTACTAAAGTACTATGCTAAAACTTGTTTTACTTTGTGAGAATTCAATTGATCGAGACATTATTTTATTGTAGAAGAGTTTATTAAGAGTTCGATTAAAAAATATACCGAAAACTTTTATGGCCTCTTTTTTGTGACTTTTTGCAATCTTTTTCTTCATTTCTTTCCTTATTTTCATCGTTATAAGATAATGAATTGTACTCGGTAGGTGACGCTGCGATCGGGTTATAGGAAATTTTTTTCGAAACCGCTCATTCGATTTGCATGAAAATTTGTATGAAGGGATTTTCGAGTACGGTGAGTGTTTATTATTTATCTATTCTATTCTATCTTGAACACCAGAGGACGCTGTAGTACAAATCTCTAAGGAAATCGTGAACTCTAAAACTGGTCATCCGATTTGGATCAGAATTTCAATATAGGAATTTTCAAGAGCTGCAAGTGTCTCGCCGCTATTCCGTTTTGCACTATCTCAAATCGAGGGGCGCTGTAGAAACCTTGAATGCTACACCAGAGCCTGGAGGCGCACAGTGTAACCTGTGCGCCCAAAAATCCAAAATATCGATGTTTGAATATTTCCAAAATTTTTATTACTTCAATAGGCAATATCTTGGATAAAAAAATCAAAAGAATTTTTTTAATATAGCGACCGTTTCGTTATGACTTATTATGCACAATTGTTCTAATTTTTACATTTTGAAATATGGTAGCTTTCTTAATTGTGCTCCGACCATTATGTTATATATTTCAAAATAAAGTTTAAAGTTTCTAGATTCTGTAGTGCGTTTATGTTACTATTCTCTATTAGCTTTTTTCTCAACTGGTTGAATTTGTGACGTCACAATAACGACATTCTCAACTAGAGGGTTCAAAGAACTCTGGTGAGTTGAGTATTGTATTTTCTACTAGTTGTAAAGTTCTCGTCAACTTTATACCTGTAGAGTCTGTCAATTTGCGATTGAGAATGGATGGTGTTGTTTGATTTTTTATTTTGTTTATATTTATAAAATTTTTTTATTTATTTCGGGTGACTATAATCTAAACACAAAAATTAAAACAATCTCTCAAAATTATTGTTGAAATTCAACAATACCTATTGCTAATCAATTGCATTGCTAAAACTTTGTATTGATTTTGAGAATTAATTTTTCTTCAATTTGATTTTTCTCATATTTTGGCATTTAATTTTATTTTTTTGACATATAATTTTTAACATTAAAATTTTTGAACATTTTATTTTTGATTTTTTATAAATGAAAAACATTTTTATAAATGACAACTTATTTTTGTAAACAACAAAATTAAATTTCGTAGAATTAACAATTTCAATTATTATTTCTAACAAGAAACAATTGCCTATTGTTTGCTTTTTCAATAGCACCAGCACACTTCTTTCGGCGTTGGGGGCAAACGAAATAGCACTTTCACAAGTGCAGTGTGAGATTATTTTTGTCCCGGCGCAATTTGCTATCGTGAACGAGCACAGAGCCGGAGCTGAAGTCAGAGCACAGCACAGTGCAGAGCAGCCTGCGTGCTTGCCGGAGCATGTTTATGTGTTTGTCGGTGCAGTGTTTTGGGGTCTCGAAAATTTTATTGTCTTTTTTTTTTTGTTACAACCATTCAAAGCATGATGAAACTTCCTTCGAGATATGAAACTTTTTCCAAGATTTTTCGTACTTTTTATCGAAAAACATCGAAAAATTGAGATTTGAATGGGGATACAGATATGAACTAATTACTTAATTTCTTGTATGGGGACCCCTAAAAGTGTGGCAAATAGGTGGCAGCTATACCCCTCTATTTGTAAGTCGCGATATGCTTTCCCCCTTAGAATGCCACAAAAAATAGTTAATTTTTACCAATTTTGCTTCCTCTTCGAGATATGGCGTTTCTTCTATTTTTTCGAAGATTTTTTTTTAACTTTTTGCAGAAAAACATCGAAAAATCCTCAAAAAAATAGAAAAGGCGTCATATCTCGAAGAACAAAATTCATCATGCTTTGAATGGTTGTCAGTTTATATAACAAAAAAAAAAAAAAAGGTAAAATTTTCCCTGTATCGGGTATTTTCTAACGTCCGATACGAAATCAGCGATCCCCTTATAAGTATTGTCTGTCCATTTAAAACATATGTTTAAATGGCAACTCTATTCCCTACAAAAATGTTGGACAGGATTAAACAGTTTTTAGCCCCGAAACGAGCCCCAGAATCGAGTCCCTGAAACCGACAAGCCCCGGCAAGCACACTGTGCTGTTGGAGCACAGCTCCGGCTCCGTGCTCTTTCGCGATAAGAAACTGTGCCGGGGCAAAAATAATTTCACATTGCGCATGTGAACGTGCTTTTTTATTTGTCCCCAGCTCCGACTGCAGTGTGCTGGTGCTGCTGTTCAGGACTTGCTGTTTGCACTTTTCACATGTGCTTGCTGTTGCGTGCGCAGCACACTACTTAGAGCTCCAGTGCTGGTGCTTTTGGGTGCGCACCATTTCGAACCCTGCTGGACAGCTCAACTAAGCGAAAGTACAGCGCGATCAAGCATTTCAATACACAAAATTTAAGTTTACCAAGTTTTCAATGCTAAAATTCACGCAAATAAACAATCATTACAAACAATTTTAAATTAAAATTATGCAGTTTTTGCCTTATATATTGATATAAATGCAATTGAGATTAAAAATTTATTTTTTTATTTACTTGATTGTCGCAAATTTTTCTCAAACAAGAATAAAATTCTCAATCACAAATGTTAAATTGTCAATCTACCAAGAATATCTCAATTAGTGAGTTTCATGATATACATAAACACTTGTTTTCTATCGGTAGAGTTTAGCAGAGTGATTGAGCATGACTCACAGTGTAGTAATTGCGGCCAAAACTAACTAGTATTTTTTTTTTTTTAATATTATGACTTATTATATATCAACTAGCTTATACCCGGCGCGCTTCGCTGCGCTCAGCGCTTATTCCCTAAGAGAGGGCGTAGCTTCAGTGAAGCCATGCTTTTATAGTAACTTCGTACCGAGTTTCATTGATGTGTGACTTATTTCGAAAGCTATACCGAAAATTCAGGGTGCGGAATAAGACCGCGCCCCTCGCCCCTCGCCCAACACCCATAATATGTTACCTGTGGAACGGCATGTGTAAATTGAGGTCGAATACTAAATTCCTAGGCTGTGCGACCTATAATTCCAAAACTGTTTGATATCAGCATGTAACATGGCAAAACAAAACAATAAAATTAATTTGAATTTTAGTGAAAGTAATTAAAAAAAAAGTTAAAAAAGTAATGAAAATCTGCATTATCTCTCGTCCGACTGTAAAAATTTAAAATTTATTGGTGCAGATTGGAAGAACTTTTTCATAACTATTATTTCTGACCGTTAGTTATTTTTAACTAACACACCATTAAATATTTTTATAAAAAACTCGATTTTTAGAGCATATTTCAAACCATTGCGTGGCATACTGGTTGAGGTGCGTGGCTTGAATGCCATAGAACCCAGGTTCGAATACCACCTGACATAGGAAGTTTGTTCAATTAAATTAATTTTTCTGTTCGGCCCTCATCTCTATGCAGACAATGGCAAACCTCAGAGAGTAAAAACTGGCATGAAAAGCTTCTTGAGAACATAAGCCGTTCGGAGTCGGCATAAAACTTGTAGATTCAGTTCTCGATCATTTGTGTTCAAACGGTCGAAGTATTTTCAAGGGCTGAAATGGCCATTTCGTTTTTGTTTTTTTTTTCTTTTTTATTTCAAACTATTCCAGCTCACGGATGGCTATTCCTACAGTCGAAATATTTGGGGACTCATCATAACATTAAGCATTATTTTGAGGAACCGACTTGTTCACCTTTTTTTTGTGAGGAGCCTTATTATACATACATACATTTTTTACAGATAGATAGATGAGCAGAAAAAGTAGTCATGGCAACATTTATATATATAGTGACCGCCACTTGGTCCCATTGCACCTACGTACCAAGTTTCACTATCAAAACACGTACAGCTCAGAAATTAGAATGATTTTTGAAAAGTCGTCGTAGATAACGTGCGAAACGCCCATTTTTTAAGGGTTCTGGCAGTAACCATATGAACTAATCTACCAAATTTTAGTCTTTTACTCTAAAAAAAGTCTGATATACATCCTTTTTATAGATTTGTGGGCGTTTAAAGTAGGCGTGTCAACATTTATATATAAAGTGAACGCCAATTTGACCCATAGCACCTACATACCAAGTTTGTCTATCAAAACGTTCACATCTCAAGAATTAAAATTATTTCTAACCGATAGACCTGGCAGCTAGTGCTGACTTAGTTATAATTTTTAAATTGTAATTAACTATAGTACAATTAAAAAATAAGTAAATAAATAAATTAAATAAAATTATTTCTGAAGAGTGGGCACAGATATAGTGCTACCATGCACATTTTTTGCAAAGCTGTCGAGAGTAAGCGTGTGAACTTAATTACCAAATTTTAGTATTTAACGATGATAATCGTCTGATTTAAAGAAGTTCTATTAATTTGTGGATCAAAAAAAAATCAAGTGGCGGCCGTGGCGTAGTGGGTAGAGTGTGTGGCCCATACGCGAGAACACCTTGGTCCGAATCCCACCTGACACGGAAAGTTTTTCAATTGAATTAATTTTTCTGTTCGGCCGTCACCTCTCTGCAGACAATGACAAACCTCAGAGAATAAAAACTGCCATGAAAAGCTCTTGAGAACATAAGCCGTTCGGAGTCGACATAAAACATGTAGGTCCAATTCTCGATCATTTGTGTTCAAACATTCCACAACACTCACAACACAATTGATCATAAGAAGCTCGGTCAAAGTGCTTTCAAGGGCTGAAATTGGCCATTTCGTTTTGTTTTTTTTGTGGGTGGTACAATTGGGCGTGGAAAATTTTATATATATATATTGACTGCCACTTAGAGCACCTGCATATCAAGTGTTACTATCAAACTTGTGCAACTCAGGAATAAGCATGATTTCGAAAAAGTGGGCGTAGATATGGTGCGACCACGGCCCTTTTTTAGCAGTTGCCGACAGTGACCATATGAACTAAATTACCAAATCTTAGTCTTCTACGGCAAAATCCGTCTGATATAAAGCATTTTTACTGATTTGTGGGCGGTAAAAGTGGGCGTGACAACATTTATATTTACATAGTGACTGCCACTTGGACCTATAGAACCGGCATACCAAGATTCACTATCAAAACGTGTACAACTCAGGAATAAGCATGATTTCGATAAAGTGTGCGTAGATATAGTGCGGCCATGCCCATTTTTTGTACATTGGCCGACAGTAACCATACGAACTAAATTACCAAATCTTAGTCTTCTACGGCAAAAGCCGTCTGATATAAAGCATTTTTACTTATTTGTGGGAGGTAAAAGTGGGCGTGAAAACATTTCTATTTACATAGTGCCTGCCACTTGGACCTTTAGAACCTGCATACCAAGATTCACTATCAAAACGTGTACAACTCAGGAATAAGCATGATTCCGATAAAGTGGGCGTATATATAGTGCGTGCACGCCCATTTTTTTAATATTGGCCGACAGTAACCATACGAACTAAATTACCAAATCTTAGTCTTCTACGGCAAAAGCCGTCTGATATAAAGCATTTTTACTTATTTGTGGGAGGTAAAAGTGGGCGTGAAAACATTTCTATTTACATAGTGCCTGCCACTTGGACCTTTAGAACCTGCATACCAAGATTCACTATCAAAACGTGTACAACTCAGGAATAAGCATGATTCCGATAAAGTGGGCGTATATATAGTGCGTGCACGCCCATTTTTTGAATATTGGCCGACAGTAACCATACGAACTAAATTACCAAATCTTAGTCTTCTACGGCAAAATCCGTCTGATATAAAGCATTTTTACTGATTTGTGGGCGGTAAAAGTGGGCGTGACAACATTTATATTTACATAGTGACTGCCACTTGGACCTATAGAACCGGCATACCAAGATTCACTATCAAAACGTGTACAACTCAGGAATAAGCATGATTTCGATAAAGTGTGCGTAGATATAGTGCGGCCATGCCCATTTTTTGTACATTGGCCGACAGTAACCATACGAACTAAATTACCAAATCTTAGTCTTCTACGGCGAAAACCGTCTGATATAAAGCATTTTTACTAATTTGGGGGCGGTAAAAGTGGGCGTGAAAACATTTCTATTTACATAGTGCCTGCCACTTGGACCTTTAGAACTTGCATACCAAGATTCACTATCAAAACGTGTACAACTCAGTAATAAGCATGATTCCGATGAAGTGGGCGTAGATATAGTGCGGGCACGCCCATTTTTTGTATATTGGCCGAGAGTAACCACACGAACTTAATTACCAAATCTTAGTCTTCTACGGCAAAAGCCGTCTGATATAAAGCATTTTTACTTATTTGTGGGAGGTAAAAGTGGGCGTGAAAACATTTCTATTTACATAGTGTCTGCCACTTGGACCTTTAGAACCTGCATACCAAGATTCACTATCAAAACGTGTACAACTCAGGAATAAGCATGATTCCGATAAAGTGGGCGTATATATAGTGCGTGCACGCCCATTTTTTGAATATTGGCCGACAGTAACCATACGAACTAAATTACCAAATCTTAGTCTTCTACGGCAAAAGCCGTCTGATATAAAGCATTTTTACTTATTTGTGGGCGGTATAAGTGGGCGTGACAACGTTTATATTTACATAGTGACTGCCACGTGTATGCATAGCACCTGCATATCAAGATTCACTGTCAAAACTTGAAAATATCATGAATTAAAATTAGTGCTGAAAAGTGGGCGTATATATAGTGTGACCACGCCCATTTATTGTACAGTCACCGAAATTAACCATCTGAACAAAATTACCAAATTTAAGTTTTATATGATTAAAACCGTCTGATATATAGCAATTTTTTTGGTTTGTGGGCGATAGAGCCAATTTGGGTTGTATGGGAGGTACCACGCCCCCTTGCCCAATCAACACCAAACTTCACAGGAATACTTCCCGAATGTTGCTTTAGTATCCCTAAAAATTTCATAAAGTTTGGTTCGGTGGTTTTGGAGTCTATACGTGATATACACACATATCCACATACCCACATACCCACATACCCACATACATTCATTTTTATATATATAGATGACAGATAATTTTTCAACTAAGAGAAAAATTATGAAAATACGTGAAGATTTGCACACGCAGCATGAGCAGAAAATTGATTATTTTTTCTGTGAATTTACCAATTTCCGTCTTTGCATATACCTTCTACAGATAAAATATCATAACTCTCGAACGAAATGTTTAAGGTGGGACAAGACATTCGCTGCAGAGAAAACAGACATTTTTTAAAAAATTCATAATTCAGTCAAAAACAAACATTTTTCCAAAATTTACAAATTACAAGAAAAAAAATTCAAAAAAATATATTTTTCACTCCAACATGGTTTTTTAGAGCTCCAAACTGGTGACAGAGAAAAAAACGGGGCCTCGTGGTTGCAGCGCTGGGAGTTGCAAAAATTGTCCGATCTGAAAAAAAATTCCTTTTTTAAATCTTAACAAAATTAGTTATCGTATGACACGAGCTTTTTTTTTTAAATTTTTTTTAAATTTTTTGTGATGTTCCAAATTTGAAAGTGTTTTTTCGAAAAAAGTATTGACTTTAAAAATTGATAAAAAATCTAAAAAAAATTTTTAAAAAAAGCTCGTGTCATACGATAGCGAATCAAGTTTAACAAAATACAAAAAAATTTCGTCAAAAAATGAGCCCGCTTGTGCCGCAACCACTACGAAAAACATGGTTTCGAGAAAGACGCGCTCAAAGTTTGTGAACAAAGAAAAAAAGGTTACCTTCAATCTGCCATGCCTGCTTCGTTCTGTATGCCTTCGTTATCTTGTGTTGTGCTGTTTCTTATAGTTTTTTGCAATAGTTTCGCAATTCGGGCTTCTTTTGAAGCTTCATATGCCTTCACTCTGGCGCATTTCAAACGATTTGCATCATTTCCTTTGGAAAAATTCAATGCTGTAGCTCCTATGGTGATACCAAGTAGTTGAAACATTGGCAAAGAACTATACTATAAGGTACGAAATAAGAACTACCAAAAGTCAGGTAGCAAGTATAACAAGTATATACCAGCTGCCGTACATAGGTAGCACAAAAATTAAAAATGCGCTCTCACTAATCCGGCTATAACTCTTGACCCCATAGGAATTTTTCCATGAAATTCCATGGAATTTTTCTTAGAATCTTAAGAATATTTACTAAAATACAAAATTATTAAAAAAAGTTGATTTAAAAAACTGCCAATGTCATGTCCCCCCTTAAAGAATATAAAATTGTATGTTTTTGAAAAACATAAAATCGAATGCTTTTGATGGTATTTTTTTTAAAGAAATCCTTCAATTAGATCAGATATAAAATTAGTTTGAAAATACAATTTTTCTAAAAATTTTTAAAAAATCTATTTGTAAATTTATTCGACCTCTTTTTTATGCATTTTTTTATGTTATGTTTATAAATAACTCTAATAATTTTTCAATTATTAATTAAGAGTTATATTTACGATCTCAAGGTGTCGATTATAGCGAAGAGGTTCCTGAAAAGGGTGTCGATAAATGAGGTTCAGAATGCACTCAAAGAAAGAGATGATTAAACAGACTTATATTTGTGTCCCTTTAATGATTTACTGTGCATGTTTGCTATTGTAAATGTATAAAGATTTTTCTCTGTTATAAGTTTATATATATTTATATATCGAATTGCATATGCAGTTTTCAGTTAATTTATATTTTGTATTAGTTAAAAAATTGAATGTATAAATATGAGCTTATTAGTTTTCATCTTGCTTTTCTTTGTTCAAACGCCGAAGTGAAAAAACCAAGTAAGATTGTGTTAGCTCATATATATATATATATATATTTTTCTAAATTGCTAATTTATTACTTGCAGGGAACAAATTCATCTTCATCTTCTTATATAAATGTCATTATCTCTAAATAAATTAAATCGTGTAAATTAAGAGAAGTTTATTAGTTTTTATTTCACACACTTCAGAACAACAGGAAAGCACAATCTTTATTCCTTGTTCAAAATATAAAAGAGTTTATGTCAACGAATTCGCCAAGAAGAGCCAGTAAGCGAGCAAACAAGGGAGTACCGCCAGCAAGTCTTTTGTAAACGCCCGTACTAGTGTTAACCTCGGCCGAGCGCGCAGTACCGTCCTTTCAACATAAAATGCCGATTGGACGTTCACCACCGCCAGGTGCTTCTACGGAGCCGCTAACAAATCCGACAGTACAGCCACCTCAAACTCCTTTATCACAGCCAGGTAAAACATCACAGCCAGGTAGAATGACACAGCCAGGTCAGCCCATAGAAAAGCAGTCAGAATCGTTAGCACAGCCGCCGCCGGATTCAATAGAAATGCCAGGTCAACCTATAAAACCGCAGACTTACCTTACAGAACAGCCGGATCCATTGATTCAACTTGCACCACCGCCAAATCCACCGCCAATGCCACTAGCACAGGCTCTTCCATCATCACCGAACCCGTCAAGTCATCGTGAAAAAAGCTTTGAAAAAGGTAAAATTGAATTATTTGAAATTAAACGTAGTTTTGAGCAAAAATTAGAAGCCATGCAAAATGAGCTTAAACGGCAAATGCATACCATGCAATTGCTATTGACATCCAATAACCAGCAACTCCACACAAGCGTGGTAAATTTGTAAAGAGAAGTACAACGAGTGTCGACACAGCAGTCGACCCACCAGCCGCCGACGCAGCAGCCGACATATCAGCCGTCAACGCAGCAGTCGACATATCAGTCGTCAACGCAGCAGTCGACACACCAGCCGTCGACGCAGCAGCCGACATATCAGCCGTCGTCGCAGCAGCCGACATTTCAGCCGTCGATACAACCGCCGCAGCCAATACAACAGTGCTTCTCGCAGCAGCCAACGCACCAGCCTCAGACAAATTTAACGCACCAAGCGTCGCAGCAACCGACATTATAACAAACTTACCAACCTTCTTTGCAGCCCACATATCAATCGTCAATGTCCTCAGCAGAATATCAACCATCTATCGGAAGACCACACTCCGAACAAGCAATACATATATTCCGCTATATGGAGCGATGGTAGCCAGCTGTCGATACCTATAAAACAAAAGAAGATATACCCTCTTCCTATATTTTCAGGTCTCCCGGAAGAATGGCAAACTTTCACTGAAGCTTTTGGCAGTACTACAAGAGAATTTGAATACTCCAATTTGCATAATATTATGCGCCTCCGCGAAGCATTAAAAGGGTATGCCAGAGAGACGGTGGAGTCGTTGCTCAGCAGTTCCAACAACGTATGTGCAATCATGAAAACACTGGAAGAAACGTTCGGTCGCCCGGAACAGCTGAATTAGAGTCAAGTTGAAAAGGTTAGAGACATACCACGACTAGTGGAAAATAATCTCGAGGCTCTAGTGAACTTCGCCAATGCCATGATGAACATTACTACATTCTTAAAACATGTCAAAGGTGAGCACCATCTCTCAAGCCCCATTGTTTTAAGCGAACTAGTAGGTAAGCTCCCAATAGCTCGACAAATGCAGTGGGCAGAAAAGTGCCTGCTTTTAGATCGGCCACCTACAATTGCCGATTTCAGCATGTGGCTTAACAGCTTGCGTCGACTCGCAAATATGGTGTCTGACGCGCTACCATCCACGTCAACTCAATCTTCGAGTTTCACCACAAGGCGCAAGCCATCACCACCAAACAACGACAAACGTTTTGCCTGCGTCAGCATAGCTACGCTAAAATGCATGACTTGTGGAGGTAATTGTGTTAATATTAAAAACTGCCGCGAATTTTTGCAATTATCAGCTGATGATCGTTGGACAAAAGTGAAAGAAATGAAGGTATGTTTTTGCTGTTTAAGAAGCGGACACAGAGCAAACGTATGCAACTTGCGATATGTATGTTGCAAAGATACATACTGAAAATACGCAAACAAATAGCGGTCATGACTTTCTTACGCAATCAGCACGCAGGAGCTGCCATGTGGATTGTAACATCAATGCGAATATTCTTTTCCAGATTCTGCCAGTGAGACTCTACGGAAAAAACAAAATTATTAACACGTTTGCCTTTGTAGATGATGGTGCAAATGTTTCACTTATAGATGCCAACCTAGCGCAACAACTTGGAGCTCGTGGACGATCAGAAAATCTGCAAATCCAATGGTTAAACGAACACGTAATTAGCCAGAAAACGGAAGTAGTGGACATTGCAGTGAGCGGCGTTGGTGAAAATGATCGAAAGTATGAAGTCTCCAATATCTATACGTCAGAAAATTTAGTGTTGACAGCTCAGAGTTTTCATAATGGTGAGCTTTTGAATATGTATCCACATTTACACGGGCTGCCACTGCACGAATATTCAAGCATTCAGCCAAAATTGATTCTGAGTCTTAACCATGCATTTTTGACAGTTCCACTTGAAGTTCCTCGGGTATCCTCAAATTCAGGTCCGATTGCAGCAAAAACTAGATTAGGCTGGATGGTGTATGGACCAGTTGAGGAAAAACCAAGCTCAAACGCTCGACGTGTTTTGCATTTTAAACAAATCAAGCAGAGCCCGATGTCTGAAATATGCAGCATGATGAAGGAATACTTTGAAATTGAAACGTTTGGAATTAAAGCTGGGACAAAGAGCATAATTTCCAAGGCAGATGAAAGAGCACTCAGCATATTAAAGTCAACAACAAAACGAGTTGGAAACCGCTTTGAATCCGGACTGCTGTGGAAAGAAACTATACTGCCATTTCCAAATAGCTATGAGATGGCTTTACACCGTTTAAACATAATCGAAAAGAAAATGGAGCGTAGCAGAGAATATGCCGAAGTGTACACAAAAAAAAATTAACGACTACGTAAATAAAGGCTATGCACGAAAACTAAGCAAAGAGGAAGCGGAACGAAACACAAACAAAACATTTTATTTACCGCATTTTGGTGTTCGAAATCCAAACAAAAAAGGTTTCCGCTTAGTGTTCGATGCAGCAGCGGAAGTGAAAGGAATTTCATTAAGCAAAACACTTTTGTCAGGTCCGGATATAAATCAGCCACTAATAGCAATTCTTTTTAAATTTAGGCAAGCCCCAATTGCTGTGTGCGGAGATATAAGCGAAATGTTTCACCAGATACTGATTGCTAAGGACGACCAAGACAAAGGTTCCTCTGGAGAAGTGAAGAAGCATCCAGAACAGTCGACACATACGTCATACAAAGATTGATATTTGGAGCTACCTGCTCGCCAACGATTGCTCAGTATGTGAAAAATACTAATGCCTTAAGCTATGTAAATGAGTATCCTCGCGCCGTGAAAGGAATAATTGAAAAACATTACGTCGACGATTACGTTGATTGTTTTCAGACGATAGAAGAAGCCATTTCCGCAGTGAATGACGTTATAAAAATACACAAAGCTGGTGGATTCGATATGAGAAACATCGTATCAAACTCCGACGAACTTTTAAGAGCTGTTGGCAACGCTGCAAGTAAATGTGGAGAAGTTGTGACAAGTGTCGACGGAAAAGTGGAGAGAGTACTTGGAATGCACTGGATAACTAAAACAGATGTTTTTGTTTACATTTTTAAATTCAATAAAGTGCCTTTTGATTTTTTGTGTGCAAACGATCGAGAAATACTTGCTCGCGTTGTCAATTTTAGAATATTTAAAATAAAAAAAAAATAAAAAAACTAAAAAATATTTTCTGGTTTCTGAACATTGAATTATTCGATTTTAATTGCCCGAAATTAAATTGATTCGTGGCATAAAAGCTGTACAAGCCCTACGTCTTTCACCGCATGGATGCTAAGTCGGAGAGAAGCGCCGCTTCTCGTAAAGAAAAGAAGCCGCCGGACAAAAGTGCGGCGGCGAACAAGCTTTTAAAGCTTAAATTCACGGTGCCTTCTTGTGCAGGCTCTGGCACACTTGCTGCGGCGCAGAATACGCATATCCCCACTCTTATGTCGCATGCGGCCTCTCATGGCGATGCAAAAAACTTTCATAATATCATTAGTTCCCAATCTGCTGCACATGCTGACGAGCAAATCGCACCATACACCCCACTACAGTCCTCAAGTGAGTGGCCGAGATTAGACAACGCTTCCTCCGTTGTTATGGACTACGACTCTTCAGCTTCGCTGGGAACTTCTAAGGCAGCAAACCAGTTTTTACTGCTAAGCCAAGACAATGAGGACAGTGCTTCAAAGCGCATGAGACACAGCAGCCCTCCAGCCCTACAGGTCAATACGGATAATGGAACCCTTCAGTCGAGTAAGGTAGATGTAAGTAGGTTAAGCGCTAGTTCTAATAGATTTGCCATTTTGGGCGAAATTGATGTAGATCATGATTCACAATTGTCTTATCCTAGGACAGTTACAAAAAATAATATTAATAATATTAAAAATAATAATTGCCCTGTCAGCAGTGGGGTGTCAAAGGTAAAGAAGGCGGGTTGTCCGCCGATTTTTCTGTTCAACGTAGATATAAAAAATCTCATTGTTCGGCTCAATGCTTTGGAGCCTAAGGTTTCATTCAAAATTAAAAACATTTCTAAATTTAAAAGCTTTTCTTAGACGATTACTTGGCATACGTCGATATGATGGCCTTCCTTAAAGAGAGGAAAATAGATTCTTACTCTTTCACACCCAAAAATCTTAGACAGATTTCGTTAGTTTTGCGTGGCATCTTTTATTCTACTGACCTGTCCGACATTCAAAACGCTCTCGATGAGATTGTACCTAACACAGTCAGCAAGGTATCAAAATTTTCGACTCCTTTTTCAACTAAAAACAATTCAGAGACGGGACTGTTCCTCGTTTCGCTTAAGCCGGGTAAGAATATGAGAGATATTAGCCACGTCAAATATCTCCTGAGCCAGACGGTGGTGTGGGAGCCTCCGAAGTAGAAATCTAGAGAATTTCAATGCAGACGCTGCCAACATTGGAGGCATATAGCGCGTAACTGCAATCGTCAATACACTTGCGTTAAGTGTAGTGAAAAGCATGAACCTGGGGAGTGTTCTCTAAACCAGACCGATAATGCGAAACCATACTGTGTTAACTGTAAGCAAGTAGGGCATCCGGCGAACTGGAAAGGTTGCGAGGTGTTTAAGAAATTTCTGATGAATAAAAAAAAAAATGCTAAAAGATGCTGCTGACTTAAAAAAAGTTGCACACCATAATACAGCACAGGCCGTTTCTGATTCTGGGCTTTTTAATGCAAATAAATCCTTTGCAAGTCTTTTTTATCCACAGCCACTGCAGCCTGCTGTGAATTCTTTACATTCTGCAAAACGTCCCTCATTTATTGAAGACTTTCTCAAACTTGCCGATTACTTTTTAATACCTGAACAGTTGTCTCTTGAGCAGCAAGTTAAACATTTTTTAATTAATTACAGAAACCTTCCAGTGGATCAAGCAAAATCGCAATTTTTAAGTCTGCTATCTCAAGTTAAATCATCTTATGGTCCGTAATACCTACAACTTTCTGTCTTTTAATGTAAGGTCGCTGGTGGATAATAGTCGAAAGTTAGAACTGTTAAATATATTGCGAAGCCATGATATCGACTTCGGTTTTATTCAGGAGAGTCACTTACGAAACAATAAAGCTTATTTGGAGGATTATAATTTTATCGCCGATAATTCATCGGTCGGTGTAGCAGTGGTATTAAAGAACAAATTTAATTATTCTCGTGTTACAATTCAAGGAGTATCCTTTCCCCATTGCTTTGTCCAACTATCGTTATTTGGTCACGGCACTTATAAATCTTTTCTATTAGGATCGATTTACATTCCATGCAATTTCCCAGTTTCACAGATACACGCAAGTTTATGTGAAATAGCTAACATGGCCAAAAATTTCGAAGGCACATTTATTGGAGGTGACTTCAACGCAAGAAATATTGCTTGGGGTGACAACTTCGAAAATTGCAATGGCAGATGCTTCTTAAGGTGGTTGCAGGACTACTCTCTTGATTTCATCAGAATTGCGGATAGCTGTCCGTCGTTTCCTTCTGCTGCATCTTTCCTGGATCACTTTCTGATAAGTACAAATCTTATTGACCTGATCAACAAAAACTTTTCAATCTCGAGCCTACCAACATTCTCTGATCACTTCCCAATCCGTCTCAGTTTATGCATAAACAACCTTGAATTTTGTATCCGAATGCCTCGAGTTTTCACTTCATTCAAAAAAACGAACTGGTCTCTGTTTAAGCGCGATCTGGAAAATGATCTAGTCGACAAAATGCCTCCGAACAACATTAACTTACAGAAGGTTGACATAGACCTCCATATCGATGTTTTCTCTGAAATAATTAATTCTAACATCTCCCTACACTCTGAGGAAATTGAATGCAAAAGAGATAAGTTCTTCGTCTCTGAGAACATTTTAAAATTATTTAAAATTAATTCGCCTGGCAAAAGCAACTGAAAAAAATTTTTCACAGGTATTTTAACAGAGCAAGTGACGAGTACAAGATCCTGTCTAAGCAGATACAATTGCTTAAAATTATTATTAAGGAGCAGGTCCAGATAGAGCAAGCAAGAGAGTTTGGGAAAAAAATTGCATCGATAAAGCCTGGCCCCAGGGCGTACAAACAAATATATAAAATAGTTGGAAACAAAAAAAAAGGATCTTGTTCGGAAGTTTCAGTTAATGGTGTCATTTTAAAAGATGAACAGGATAAATTGGAAGCTTTTCGTAGCCACTTCGAGCAAATTTATGCAGAAGTTATTCCTGATAGGATTGATGTAGACGTGATTAAAAACTCAATTGCTGCCAATATTTCTGGCATTCATCCTTCTGTGTACATGTTTAGTGATAATTTTAATTCTTTGAACAACAGCGACAATTTTCATTTTATTAAAGCCGATGAAATTGAGAACATTATTAAAAAACTAAATAATAAAAAATCGGGCGGATTGGATAAAATATCAAACTTCATTATTAAAAAACTGCCAGCGGCAGCATTAAATTTCTTAACCATCATTTATAATAATTGTTTAAATAACGGATACTTCCCAGACAAGTGGAAAGTAGCAAACATAATTCCTATAAAAAAAAAGGCAGCAACACTGACTTAAATAATTTTCGGCCCATTTCAATGTTATCAAATCTTGGTAAAGTGCTCGAACGTATTCTTAAACTGAAAATGTCGTTAAACAGGGAAACTAATTATATATCACATTTTCAATTCGGTTTTAAAGAAGCGCATTCTACGACTCACGCCTTATTACTCTTTCATGACAATATCGTGCGTAAATTACGTCAAAAAAAATGCACAGTGGCGGTCTCTTTAGACATAGAAAAAGCTTTCGATAAAGCATATCAGGATGGCATACTATTAAAACTTATCAATTTAGGGTTTGATCCCTTTTTATTAAAAATGTTTCAGAGTTTTTTCTCTAACAGAAGGTTTTGCGTCCAAGTCAACGAGTCCGTTTCCAATATTGGTCTGGTAAAGAGCGGCGTTCCTCAGGGCTCGGTGCTTGCCCCTCATTTATTTAATATTTTTTTATATGACTTCCCTCACGAATTGTCTGGCTCTAGAGGCATATTGTACGCTGACGATTGTCTTGTTTACGCTCATCATGAGTCCCCCATTGCTGCTCTAAATACGGTCTCTAGACATCTACAAGTGATTAATGAATTTTA
This sequence comes from Coremacera marginata, assembly GCA_914767935.1. Lineage (NCBI taxonomy): Eukaryota > Metazoa > Arthropoda > Insecta > Diptera > Sciomyzidae > Coremacera > Coremacera marginata. Next base: position 99,784,601 of record OU612043.1, read on the forward strand.
TAAGGACTGGGGTATTCGAATAAATGCCTCCAAGTCTGAGGCTATTTGTATCAGAAATGCGGCAGGCAAATGTGCTAGAAAAGTAACACCCGAAAGCAAAAAACTTAAGTTATTCTTGAATGGCTCGGAGATATTATTCAAAGATAACATCAAATACCTCGGTGTAAACTTTGATAAATTACTCAAGTTTAATAAGCATGCGAGGCTTAAACTAAAGAGGGCGCATAACTTAATTGGCATGTTCTCTAAACTCTTGAATAATAAATTCTTGAGTCAAAATACGAAGCTACTGATATACAAAGTTAGCATCCGTTCATTCTTGCTGTACGCGTTCCCCATTTGGTTTTCGATTTCTCCTACGGTGGCCAAAGAATTGGAGGTTTTAGAGCGAAATATGTTGAGACGATGCGTGAACAAGAACTTCCAATCTTTCGCTAAGCGTTACTCAAATAAATTCATTTATAAAAGAGCCTCAATAAATCCGATTTGTCGCTATGCCTTATCTTTACAGAAAAAATTCGTAAGTAATCTTTCTTTTCACGTTAATGATTTGTTGAGAGAAATTTTTGTCTTTCAAACACAATTCAACTGGTCGTCGGTTAATTACTTGTCTCCAATTGGCGTGTTGAATGAAAATATCGAAACCGATCTTGATTTTGACACCCCACTGTTGCCTGCATTTTATATAAAATCACATCCAAATACACACAGGGGTTAACGCTTAAATGAACTTGTTTTCTATTTTATTTTTATGTTCAATCATTCTCGTTTTACATTACACCATTTTCGTGGTGGATGAGTTAATATTAAGCCTAGTTTTAAGTGTTTTTTTTTAGTGTGTAAGCTGTATATATGTATATAACTGAGACAACACGTCTCACTGTTATTAGTAATGCCGGGAGCAAGCATTGTTTTCACACGTTAAAATGAATGTAACAATCATATGTATTTTCGATTCGTAGCCAGTATTGCTAGTAGCTTTTTCTTATTTTATTTTTTTTTTAGAACAACACAACTATAGTTCTAAGTTTGTCATTTTTTATCTCTTAAGAATTGTTCAATGTATACATGATTACTAGAAGAAAGTCTCAATAAAATTGAAAAATTGAAAAATAAAGTGCCTTTGGAAATTTTAAAATGTGCGGGAAAGCCAACAAAGCGTGAAATGCTTTCATTAAATATGTCATTGTTCGATCCGTTCGGGTTTCTAGCAGATTATCTGATATCGGCTAAAGTGTTGATGCAGGCAACTTGGAAAACCAATATTTCATGGGATGAGCCCATCACAGATGGAATATATGAGCGATGGAAAAGCTGGATTCAGGAGCTGCATCAAGTGGAGCGGTTTGAGACTCCGCGATGTTATTTTGCAGAGTTTGAATCGGCGTCAATAGAACTACATATTTTTGTAGATGCGAGCGAAGAGGCTTTAGCGGCAGTTGCTTATTGGCGTTCGGTAAGTCAAACAAAAAATGTTGTTAATTTCTTTGCAGCAAAATCCAGTTGCGCACCCACTCGCTTCCATACCATACCTAAACTTGAACTTCAAGCGGCAGTGATGGGTGTACGACTGATGGAAACTATTAAAAAATGTCACGATATTGTCATAAAACGTTTATCTAAAATTTTAGAAAGTAGCAATGTAGAGGAGTGGCGTTGGTGTCCAGGTGAGTTGAATCCGGCAGACAAGGCGACACGAGCTAAATTTCCAGTTAAATATGATCCAGATGGTTTATGGAAAAATGGACCAGACTTCCTCATTAAGTCAGAAAGTGATTGGCCAAGCGAAGAGAGAATGTGTGGTAATGTAGATGAAAGCAGCAGTGAGACAGGTTGTTGTAGTTGTACCGCAAATTAATCGATTTTCAAAATATTGCAGGCTGAAGCGCGCAACAGCATGGCTGCTACGATACATTGAAAATTTAAAAAATGTAATAAAAAGGAAAGATCTATTGAAAGGAGAACTTACGGCAGACGAAGAGATTGCTGCGGAAAAATATCTTTGTCGATGGGTCCAATCAAAGGCTTATGCGAGTGACTATTCGACCATAAAAGAAGGCGACAGGATAGCCGATGGCAGCGACATCAAATCTTTAAACCACTTTATAAGCGACGACGGGTTAATAAGAGTAAATGGGCGCATCGAAAATGCAACATACCTTTCACTGGAGGCAAGGTGACCCATCATTCTTCCAAGGCAACATCAATTTACACGCTTGCTCGTTCACCATTATCACGAAAAGCTATGCCATATCAACGTGTCAACCGTAATGAGTGAAATCCGCTTAAAATTCTTGATCCCATCGCTAAGAAGGTTAGTCAATAGTGTTCAATCACAATGTTTATTTTGCACGATCAAAAAAGCTAAGCCAAGACAACCACAAATGGGTATCTTTCCTTTTGACCGGGTAACGCCGCACGTGCGACCCTTTTCATATACAGGCTAGACTTTTTTGGACCCATTAGCGTTACAGTCCGTCGACAAAAGGAGAAAAGATGGGTCGGCTTGTTCACCTGTTTGACGATACGAGCGGTGCATTTGGAAGTAGCAGCTGATCTTTCGAGCGATGCTTGTATAACTTGCAAAAGAAATTTCATAAACAGGCGTGGAGTTCCCATCCGAATTCGCAGCGATAATGGCACAAATTTCGTAGGCATCGATAAGGAACTGCGTGGTGTAAGTGATTTTATTGATCATGACGCAGTTAAGTCGTACTTATCACCTTTGGGAATAAAGTGGATTTTCAATACACCGAGTAATCCAAGTGAAGGCGGTGCATGGGAGAGACTTGTGCAATCAGTTAAAAAGGCGATTAACATTATGCTTAATGAATATTCCCCACGTAACGAAACTCTGGTTAGTTTTCTCATTGAAGCTGAGAACATGGTCAACTCGAGGCCCTTAACACATTTACCCGTTTCGCCAGATGAGCCAGCACCGCTCACGCCTAACCATTTCCTGCTTGGATGTGCTAATTCTACGCAAACGCCGGCACCCTTTGAACCGAGGCTGATGTGTCTAAGAAAGCAATGGCGTATTCTTCAAAATTTAAAAAATGGCTTGTGGCATCAATGGATTAAATAGTACCTGCCGGAATAAACTCGTCGCTCAAAATGGTGTTTACCATCTGAACCGCTAGGTATTGGAAGCCTTATATACATCTGTGATGCAGAGGTACCAAGGACACAATGGAAACGGGGACGGGTGCTCAAATTATACCACGGAAAGGACGGTACTGCGCGCTCGGCCGAGGTTAACACTAGTACAGGCGTTTACAAAAGACCAGTGTCTAAGCTTGCTGTACTCGATTTGGTGGTGGCAAAGGAAGATGGTGAATCCTTCCCCTCCGGGTCAGTTCACGGGGGCCGGGATGTCGATTATAGCGAAGAGGTTCCTGGAAAGGGTGTCGATAAATGAGGTTCAGAATGCACTCAAAGAAAGAGATGATTAAACAGACTTATATTTGTGTCCCTTTAATGATTTACTGTGCATGTTTGCTATTGTAAATGTATAAAGGTTTTCCTCTGTTATAAGTTTATATATATTTATATATCGAATTGCATATGCAGTTTTCAGTTAATTTATATTTTGTATTCGTTAAAAAATTGAATGTATAAATATGAGCTTATTAGTTTTCATCTTGCTTTTCTTTGTTCAAACGCCGAAGTGAAAAAACCAAGTAAGATTGTGTTAGCTCATATATATATATATATATATTTTTCTAAATTGCTAATTTATTACTTGCAGGGAACAAATTCATCTTCATCTTCTAATATAAATGTCATTATCTCTAAATAAATTAAATCGTGTAAATTAAGAGAAGTTTATTAGTTTTTATTTCACACACTTCAGAACAACAGGAAAGCACAATCTTTATTCCTTGTTCAAAATATAAAAGAGTTTATGTCAACGAATTCGCCAAGAAGAGCCAGTAAGCGAGCAAACAAGGGAGTACCGCCAGCAAGTCTTTTGTAAACGCCCGTACTAGTGTTAACCTCGGCCGAGCGCGTAGTACCGTCATTTCAACATAAAATGCCGATTGGACGTTCACCACCGCCAGGTGCTCCTACGGAGCCGCTAACAAATCCGACAGTACAGCCACCTCAAACTCCTTTATCACAGCCAGGTAAAACATCACAGCCAGGTAGAATGACACAGCCAGGTCAGCCCATAGAAAAGCAGTCAGAATCGTTAGCACAGCCGCCGCCGGATTCAATAGAAATGCCAGGTCAACCTATAAAATCGCAGACTTACCTTACAGAACAGCCGGATCCATTGATTCAACTTGCACCACCGCCAAATCCACCGCCAATGCCACTAGCACAGGCTCTTCCATCATCACCGAACCCGTCAAGTCATCGTGAAAAAAGCTTTGAAAAAGGTAAAATTGAATTATTTGAAATTAAACGTAGTTTTGAGCAAAAATTAGAAGCCATGCAAAATGAGCTTAAACGGCGAATGCATACCATGCAATTGCTATTGACATCCAATAACCAGCAACTCCACACAAGCGTGGTAAATTTGCAAAGAGAAGTACAACGAGTGTCGACACAGCAGTCGACCCACCAGCCGCCGACGCAGCAGCCGACATATCAGCCGTCAACGCAGCAGTCGACACACCAGCCGTCAAACAGCAGTCGACATATCAGTCGTCAACGCAGCAGTCGACACACCAGCCGTCGACGCAGCAGCCGACATATCAGCCGTCGTCGCAGCAGCCGACATTTCAGCCGTCGATACAACCGCCGCAGCCAATACAACAGTGCTTCTCGCAGCAGCCAACGCACCAGCCTCAGACAAATTTAACGCACCAAGCGTCGCAGCAACCGACATTATAACAAACTTACCAACCTTCTTTGCAGCCCACATATCAATCGTCAATGTCCTCAGCAGAATATCAACCATCTATCGGAAGACCACACTCCGAACAAGCAATACATATATTCCGCTATATGGAGCGATGGTAGCCAGCTGTCGATACCTATAAAACAAAAGAAGATATACCCTCTTCCTATATTTTCAGGTCTCCCGGAAGAATGGCAAACTTTCACTGAAGCTTTTGGCAGTACTACAAGAGAATTTGAATACTCCAATTTGCATAATATTATGCGCCTCCGCGAAGCATTAAAAGGGTATGCCAGAGAGACGGTGGAGTCGTTGCTCAGCAGTTCCAACAACGTATGTGCAATCATGAAAACACTGGAAGAAACGTTCGGTCGCCCGGAACAGCTGATTAAGAGTCAAGTTGAAAAGGTTAGAGCCATACCACGACTAGTGGAAAATAATCTCGAGGCTCTAGTGAACTTCGCCAATGCCATGATGAACATTACTACATTCTTAAAACATGTCAAAGGTGAGCACCATCTCTCAAGCCCCATTGTTTTAAGCGAACTAGTAGGTAAGCTCCCAATAGCTCGACAAATGCAGTGGGCAGAAAAGTGCCTGCTTTTAGATCGGCCACCTACAATTGCCGATTTCAGCATGTGGCTTAACAGCTTACGTCGACTCGCAAATATGGTGTCTGACGCGCTACCATCCACGTCAACTCAATCTTCGAGTTTCACCACAAGGCGCAAGCCATCACCACCAAACAACGACAAACGTTTTGCCTGCGTCAGCATAGCTACGCTAAAATGCATGACTTGTGGAGGTAATTGTGTTAATATTAAAAACTGCCGCGAATTTTTGCAATTATCAGCTGATGATCGTTGGACAAAAGTGAAAGAAATGAAGGTATGTTTTTGCTGTTTAAGAAGCGGACACAGAGCAAACGTATGCAACTTGCGATACGTATGTTGCAAAGATACATACTGAAAATACGCAAACAAATAGCGGTCATGACTTTCTTACGCAATCAGCACGCAGGAGCTGCCATGTGGATTGTAACATCAATGCGAATATTCTTTTCCAGATTCTGCCAATGAGACTCTACGGAAAAAACAAAATTATTAACACGTTTGCCTTTGTAGATGATGGTGCAAATGTTTCACTTATAGATGCCAACCTAGCGCAACAACTTGGAGCTCGTGGACGATCAGAAAATCTGCAAATCCAATGGTTAAACGAACACGTAATTAGCCAGAAAACGGAAGTAGTGGACATTGCAGTGAGCGGCGTTGGTGAAAATGATCGAAAGTATGAAGTCTCCAATATCTATACGTCAGAAAATTTAGTGTTGCCAGCTCAGAGTTTTCATAATGGTGAGCTTTTGAATATGTATCCACATTTACACGGGCTGCCACTGCACGAATATTCAAGCATTCAGCCAAAATTGATTCTGAGTCTTAACCATGCATTTTTGACAGTTCCACTTGAAGTTCCTCGGGTATCCTCAAATTCAGGTCCGATTGCAGCAAAAACTAGATTAGGCTGGATGGTGTATGGACCAGTTGAGGAAAAACCAAGCTCAAACGCTCGACGTGTTTTGCATTTTAAACAAATCAAGCAGAGCCCGATGTCTGAAATATGCAGCATGATGAAGGAGTACTTTGAAATTGAAACGTTTGGAATTAAAGCTGGGACAAAGAGCATAATTTCCAAGGCAGATGAAAGAGCACTCAACATATTAAAGTCAACAACAAAATGAGTTGGAAACCGCTTTGAATCCGGACTGCTGTGGAAAGAAACTATACTGCCATTTCCAAATAGCTATGAGATGGCTTTACACCGTTTAAACATAATCGAAAAGAAAATGGAGCGTAGCAGAGAATATGCCGAAGTGTACACAAAAAAAAAATCAACGACTACGTAAATAAAGGCTATGCACGAAAACTAAGCAAAGAGGAAGCGGAACGAAACACAAACAAAACATTTTATTTACCGCATTTTGGTGTTCGAAATCCAAACAAAAAAGGTTTCCGCTTAGTGTTCGATGCAGCAGCGGAAGTGAAAGGAATTTCATTAAGCAAAACACTTTTGTCAGGTCCGGATATAAATCAGCCACTAATAGCAATTCTTTTTAAATTTAGGCAAGCCCCAATTGCTGTGTGCGGAGATATAAGCGAAATGTTTCACCAGATACTGATTGCTAAGGACGACCAAGACAAAGGTTCCTCTGGAGAAGTGAAGAAGCATCCAGAACAGTCGACACATACGTCATACAAAGATTGATATTTGGAGCTACCTGCTCGCCAACGATTGCTCAGTATGTGAAAAATACTAATGCCTTAAGCTATGTAAATGAGTATCCTCGCGCCGTGAAAGGAATAATTGAAAAACATTACGTCGACGATTACGTTGATTGTTTTCAGACGATAGAAGAAGCCATTTCCGCAGTGAATGACGTTATAAAAATACACAAAGCTGGTGGATTCGATATGAGAAACATCGTATCAAACTCCGACGAACTTTTAAGAGCTGTTGGCAACGCTGCAAGTAAATGTGGAGAAGTTGTGACAAGTGTCGACGGAAAAGTGGAGAGAGTACTTGGAATGCACTGGATAACTAAAACAGATGTTTTTGTTTACATTTTTAAATTCAATAAAGTGCCTTTTGATTTTTTGTGTGCAAACGATCGAGAAATACTTGCTCGCGTTGTCAATTTTAGAAAATTTAAAATAAAAAAAAAATAAAAAAACTAAAAAATATTTTCTGGTTTCTGAACATTGAATTATTCGATTTTAATTGCCCGAAATTAAATTGATTCGTGGCATAAAAGCTGTACAAGCCCTACGTCTTTCACCGCATGGATGCTAAGTCGGAGAGAAGCGCCGCTTCTCGTAAAGAAAGAAGCCGCCGGACAAAAGTGCGGCGGCGAACAAGCTGGTAAAGCTTAAATTCACGGTGCCTTCTTGTGCAGGCTCTGGCACACTTGCTGCGGCGCAGAATACGCATATCCCCACTCTTATGTCGCATGCGGCCTCTCATGGCTATGCAAAAAACTTTCATAATATCATTAGTTCCCAATCTGCTGCACATGCTGACGAGCAAATCGCACCATACACCCCACTACAGTCCTCAAGTGAGTGGCCGAGATTAGACAACGCTTCCTCCGTTGTTATGGACTACGACTCTTCAGCTTCGCTGGGAACTTCTAAGGCAGCAAACCAGTTTTTACTGCTAAGCCAAGACAATGAGGACAGTGCTTCAAAGCGCATGAGACACAGCAGCCCTCCAGCCCTACAGGTCAATACGGATAATGGAACCCTTCAGTCGAGTAAGGTAGATGTAAGTAGGTTAAGCGCTAGTTCTAATAGATTTGCCATTTTGGGCGAAATTGATGTAGATCATGATTCACAATTGTCTTATCCTAGGACAGTTACAAAAAATAATATTAATAATATTAAAAATAATAATTGCCCTGTCAGCAGTGGGGTGTCAAAGGTAAAGAAGGCGGGTTGTCCGCCGATTTTTCTGTTCAACGTAGATATAAAAAATCTCATTGTTCGGCTCAATGCTTTGGAGCCTAAGGTTTCATTCAAAATTAAAAACATTTCTAAATTTAAAAGCTTTTCTTAGACGATTACTTGGCATACGTCGATATGATGGCCTTCCTTAAAGAGAGGAAAATAGATTCTTACTCTTTCACACCCAAAAATCTTAGACAGATTTCGTTAGTTTTGCGTGGCATCTTTTATTCTACTGACCTGTCCGACATTCAAAACGCTCTCGATGAGATTGTACCTAACACAGTCAGCAAGGTATCAAAATTTTCGACTCCTTTTTCAACTAAAAACAATTCAGAGACGGGACTGTTCCTCGTTTCGCTTAAGCCGGGTAAGAATCTGAGAGATATTAGCCACGTCAAATATCTCCTGAGCCAGACGGTGGTGTGGGAGCCTCCGAAGTAGAAATCTAGAGAATTTCAATGCAGACGCTGCCAACATTGGAGGCATATAGCGCGTAACTGCAATCGTCAATACACTTGCGTTAAGTGTAGTGAAAAGCATGAACCTGGGGAGTGTTCTCTAAACCAGACCGATAATGCGAAACCATACTGTGTTAACTGTAAGCAAGTAGGGCATCCGGCGAACTGGAAAGGTTGCGAGGTGTTTAAGAAATTTCTGATGAATAAAAAAAAAAATGCTAAAAGATGCTGCTGACTTAAAAAAAGTTGCACACCATAATACAGCACAGGCCGTTTCTGATTCTGGGCTTTTTAATGCAAATAAATCCTTTGCAAGTCTTTTTTATCCACAGCCACTGCAGCCTGCTGTGAATTCTTTACATTCTGCAAAACGTCCCTCATTTATTGAAGACTTTCTCAAACTTGCCGATTACTTTTTAATACCTGAACAGTTGTCTCTTGAGCAGCAAGTTAAACATTTTTTAATTAATTACAGAAACCTTCCAGTGGATCAAGCAAAATCGCAATTTTTAAGTCTGCTATCTCAAGTTAAATCATCTTATGGTCCGTAATACCTACAACTTTCTGTCTTTTAATGTAAGGTCGCTGGTGGATAATAGTCGAAAGTTAGAACTGTTAAATATATTGCGAAGCCATGATATCGACTTCGGTTTTATTCAGGAGAGTCACTTACGAAACAATAAAGCTTATTTGGAGGATTATAATTTTATCGCCGATAATTCATCGGTCGGTGTAGCAGTGGTATTAAAGAACAAATTTAATTATTCTCGTGTTACAATTCAAGGAGTATCCTTTCCCCATTGCTTTGTCCAACTATCGTTATTTGGTCACGGCACTTATAAATCTTTTCTATTAGGATCGATTTACATTCCATGCAATTTCCCAGTTTCACAGATACACGCAAGTTTATGTGAAATAGCTAACATGGCCAAAAATTTCGAAGGCACATTTATTGGAGGTGACTTCAACGCAAGAAATATTGCTTGGGGTGACAACTTCGAAAATTGCAATGGCAGATGCTTCTTAAGGTGGTTGCAGGACTACTCTCTTGATTTCATCAGAAGTGCGGATAGCTGTCCGTCGTTTCCTTCTGCTGCATCTTTCCTGGATCACTTTCTGATAAGTACAAATCTTATTGACCTGATCAACAAAAACTTTTCAATCTCGAGCCTACCAACATTCTCTGATCACTTCCCAATCCGTCTCAGTTTATGCATAAACAACCTTGAATTTTGTATCCGAATGCCTCGAGTTTTCACTTCATTCAAAAAAACGAACTGGTCTCTGTTTAAGCGCGATCTGGAAAATGATCTAGTCGACAAAATGCCTCCGAACAACATTAACTTACAGAAGGTTGACATAGACCTCCATATCGATGTTTTCTCTGAAATAATTAATTCTAACATCTCCCTACACTCTGAGGAAATTGAATGCAAAAGAGATAAGTTCTTCGTCTCTGAGAACATTTTAAAATTATTTAAAATTAATTCGCCTGGCAAAAGCAACTGAAAAAAATTTTTCACAGGTATTTTAACAGAGCAAGTGACGAGTACAAGATCCTGTCTAAGCAGATACAATTGCTTAAAATTATTATTAAGGAGCAGGTCCAGATAGAGCAAGCAAGAGAGTTTGGGAAAAAAATTGCATCGATAAAGCCTGGCCCCAGGGCGTACAAACAAATATATAAAATAGTTGGAAACAAAAAAAAAGGATCTTGTTCGGAAGTTTCAGTTAATGGTGTCATTTTAAAAGATGAACAGGATAAATTGGAAGCTTTTCGTAGCCACTTCGAACAAATTTATGCAGAAGTTATTCCTGATAGGATTGATGTAGACGTGATTAAAAACTCAATTGCTGCCAATATTTCTGGCATTCATCCTTCTGTGTACATGTTTAGTGATAATTTTAATTCTTTGAACAACAGCGACAATTTTCATTTTATTAAAGCCGATGAAATTGAGAACATTATTAAAAAACTAAATAATAAAAAATCGGGCGGATTGGATAAAATATCAAACTTCATTATTAAAAAACTGCCAGCGGCAGCATTAAATTTCTTAACCATCATTTATAATAATTGTTTAAATAACGGATACTTCCCAGACAAGTGGAAAGTAGCAAACATAATTCCTATAAAAAAAAAGGCAGCAACACTGACTTAAATAATTTTCGGCCCATTTCAATGTTATCAAATCTTGGTAAAGTGCTCGAACGTATTCTTAAACTGAAAATGTCGTTAAACAGGGAAACTAATTATATATCACATTTTCAATTCGGTTTTAAAGAAGCGCATTCTACGACTCACGCCTTATTACTCTTTCATGACAATATCGTGCGTAAATTACGTCAAAAAAATGCACAGTGGCGGTCTCTTTAGACATAGAAAAAGCTTTCGATAAAGCATATCAGGATGGCATACTATTAAAACTTATCAATTTAGGGTTTGATCCCTTTTTATTAAAAATGTTTCAGAGTTTTTTCTCTAACAGAAGGTTTTGCGTCCAAGTCAACGAGTCCGTTTCCAATATTGGTCTGGTAAAGAGCGGCGTTCCTCAGGGCTCGGTGCTTGCCCCTCATTTATTTAATATTTTTTTATATGACTTCCCTCACGAATTGTCTGGCTCTAGAGGCAAATTGTACGCTGACGACTGTCTTGTTTACGCTCATCATGAGTCCCCCATTGCTGCTCTAAATACGGTCTCTAGACATCTACAAGTGATTAATGAATTTTATAAGGACTGGGGTATTCGAATAAATGCCTCCAAGTCTGAGGCTATTTGTATCAGAAATGCGGCAGGCAAATGTGCTAGAAAAGTAACACCCGAAAGCAAAAAACTTAAGTTATTCTTGAATGGCTCGGAGATATTATTCAAAGATAACATCAAATACCTCGGTGTAAACTTTGATAAATTGCTCAAGTTTAATAAGCATGCGAGGCTTAAACTAAAGAGGGCGCATAACTTAATTGGCATGTTCTCTAAACTCTTGAATAATAAATTCTTGAGTCAAAATACGAAGCTACTGATATACAAAGTTAGCATCCGTTCATTCTTGCTGTACGCGTTCCCCATTTGGTTTTCGATTTCTCCTACGGTGGCCAAAGAATTGGAGGTTTTAGAGCGAAATATGTTGAGACGATGCGTGAACAAGAACTTCCAATCTTTCGCTAAGCGTTACTCAAATAAATTCATTTATAAAAGAGCCTCAATAAATCCGATTTGTCGCTATGCCTTATCTTTACAGAAAAAATTCGTAAGTAATCTTTCTTTTCACGTTAATGATTTGTTGAGAGAAATTTTTGTCTTTCAAACACAATTCAACTGGTCGTCGGTTAATTACTTGTCTCCAATTGGCGTGTTGAATGAAAATATCGAAACCGATCTTGATTTTGACACCCCACTGTTGCCTGCATTTTATATAAAATCACATCCAAATACACACAGGGGTTAACGCTTAAATGAACTTGTTTTCTATTTTATTTTTATGTTCAATCATTCTCGTTTTACATTACACCATTTTCGTGGTGGATGAGTTAATATTAAGCCTAGTTTTAAGTGTTTTTTTTTAGTGTGTAAGCTGTATATATGTATATAACTGAGACAACACGTCTCACTGTTATTAGTAATGCCGGGAGCAAGCATTGTTTTCACACAATAAAATGAATGTAACAATCATATGTATTTTCGATTCGTAGCCAGTATTGCTAGTAGCTTTTTCTTATTTTATTTTTTTTTTTAGAACAACACAACTATAGTTCTAAGTTTGTCATTTTTTATCTCTTAAGAATTGTTCAATGTATACATGATTACTAGAAGAAAGTCTCAATAAAATTGAAAAATTGAAAAATAAAGTGCCTTTGGAAATTTTAAAATGTGCGGGAAAGCCAACAAAGCGTGAAATGCTTTCATTAAATATGTCATTGTTCGATCCGTTCGGGTTTCTAGCAGATTATCTGATATCGGCTAAAGTGTTGATGCAGGCAACTTGGAAAACCAATATTTCATGGGATGAGCCCATCACAGATGGAATATATGAGCGATGGAAAAGCTGGATTCAGGAGCTGCATCAAGTGGAGCGGTTTGAGACTCCGCGATGTTATTTTGCAGAGTTTGAATCGGCGTCAATAGAACTACATATTTTTGTAGATGCGAGCGAAGAGGCTTTAGCGGCAGTTGCTTATTGGCGTGCGGTAAGTCAAACAAAAAATGTTGTTAATTTCTTTGCAGCAAAATCCAGTTGCGCACCCACTCGCTTCCATACCATACCTAAACTTGAACTTCAAGCGGCAGTGATGGGTGTACGACTGATGGAAACTATTAAAAAATGTCACGATATTGTCATAAAACGTTTATCTGAAATTTTAGAAAGTAGCAATGTAGAGGAGTGGCGTTGGTGTCCAGGTGAGTTGAATCCGGCAGACAAGGCGACACGAGCTAAATTTCCAGTTAAATATGATCCAGATGGTTTATGGAAAAATGGACCAGACTTCCTCATTAAGTCAGAAAGTGATTGGCCAAGCGAAGAGAGAATGTGTGGTAATGTAGATGAAAGCAGCAGTGAGACAGGTTGTTGTAGTTGTACCGCAAATTAATCGATTTTCAAAATATTGCAGGCTGAAGCGCGCAACAGCATGGCTGCTACGATACATTGAAAATTTAAAAAATGTAATAAAAAGGAAAGATCTATTGAAAGGAGAACTTACGGCAGACGAAGAGATTGCTGCGGAAAAATATCTTTGTCGATGGGTCCAATCAAAGGCTTATGCGAGTGAGTATTCGACCATAAAAGAAGGCGACAGGATAGCCGATGGCAGCGACATCAAATCTTTGAACCACTTTATAAGCGACGACGGGTTAATAAGAGTAAATGGGCGCATCGAAAATGCAACATACCTTTCACTGGAGGCAAGGTGACCCATCATTCTTCCAAGGCAACATCAATTTACACGCTTGCTCGTTCACCATTATCACGAAAAGCTATGCCATATCAACGTGTCAACCGTAATGAGTGAAATCCGCTTAAAATTCTTGATCCCATCGCTAAGAAGGTTAGTCAATAGTGTTCAATCACAATGTTTATTTTGCACGATCAAAAAAGCTAAGCCAAGACAACCACAAATGGGTATCTTTCCTTTTGACCGGGTAACGCCGCACGTGCGACCCTTTTCATATACAGGCTAGACTTTTTTGGACCCATTAGCGTTACAGTCCGTCGACAAAAGGAGAAAAGATGGGTCGGCTTGTTCACCTGTTTGACGATACGAGCGGTGCATTTGGAAGTAGCAGCTGATCTTTCGAGCGATGCTTGTATAACTTGCAAAAGAAATTTCATAAACAGGCGTGGAGTTCCCATCCGAATTCGCAGCGATAATGGCACAAATTTCGTAGGCATCGATAAGGAACTGCGTGGTGTAAGTGATTTTATTGATCATGACGCAGTTAAGTCGTACTTATCACCTTTGGGAATAAAGTGGATTTTCAATACACCGAGTAATCCAAGTGAAGGCGGTGCATGGGAGAGACTTGTGCAATCAGTTAAAAAGGCGATTAACATTATGCTTAATGAATATTCCCCACGTAACGAAACTCTGGTTAGTTTTCTCATTGAAGCTGAGAACATGGTCAACTCGAGGCCCTTAACACATTTACCCGTTTCGCCAGATGAGCCAGCACCGCTCACGCCTAACCATTTCCTGCTTGGATGTGCTAATTCTACGCAAACGCCGGCACCCTTTGAACCGAGGCTGATGTGTCTAAGAAAGCAATGGCGTATTCTTCAAAATTTAAAAAATGGCTTGTGGCATCAATGGATTAAATAGTACCTGCCGGAATAAACTCGTCGCTCAAAATGGTGTTTACCATCTGAACCGCTAGGTATTGGAAGCCTTATATACATCTGTGATGCAGAGGTACCAAGGACACAATGGAAACGGGGACGGGTGCTCAAATTATACCACGGAAAGGACGGTACTGCGCGCTCGGCCGAGGTTAACACTAGTACAGGCGTTTACAAAAGACCAGTGTCTAAGCTTGCTGTACTCGATTTGGTGGTGGCAAAGGAAGATGGTGAATCCTTCCCCTCCGGGTCAGTTCACGGGGGCCGGGATGTCGATTATAGCGAAGAGGTTCCTGGAAAGGGTGTCGATAAATGAGGTTCAGAATGCACTCAAAGAAAGAGATGATTAAACAGACTTATATTTGTGTCCCTTTAATGATTTACTGTGCATGTTTGCTATTGTAAATGTATAAAGGTTTTCCTCTGTTATAAGTTTATATATATTTATATATCGAATTGCATATGCAGTTTTCAGTTAATTTATATTTTGTATTCGTTGAAAAATTGAATGTATAAATATGAGCTTATTAGTTTTCATCTTGCTTTTCTTTGTTCAAACGCCGAAGTGAAAAAACCAAGTAAGATTGTGTTAGCTCATATATACAGTGACTCAAACAATTGACCACATGTTTCAATGAAGAGAGTTTGAGTCACTGTAAAAACAAAACTATTCATCGGAATTTACTCATTTTTGCTACTTACGTTTTGTTGTTTTGTTCGCAATTCAATAAAGCTAAGTTCAACGGGATCAGTGGTACCGTTATCATTTTGTTACAAAATATGTAAACAAAATGCATGTGGTCAATTATTTGTGTGCAAAACGTTAAAGAGACAACATCAAGAAAATTATCAAAAAAAATTAGCGATTGGAATTTTTTGAATTGGAAGTGAATATTTTCCATCAGGTAAGTTCATAAGAAATATTTTCAAAATTATTAATCATGATTAATTTATTTTCTACTAGGGCAAAAATGGTTCGGCCGTTAAGTAAAGAGGTAGTTCGCCAGATTCACCAGCTTTTACAGGAAGGTAAAAGCTGTCGTGCAATTGCAGCAGCCCTAGAAGTGAGCAAGAGCGTGGTCATTAAAACTCGCAAAAATATGGCTTCACCTCCTCCAATTTGCCGCAGCGGGCGCAAAAAAATTTTGAGCACGGTGCTCGAACGGCGGGTTCTTAGAGATCTCCGCACGCAAAAAGTTGAAAATGCTGTCCAAATTCATAAGAATTTGGTAGAGTATGAGGGTGTCAAACTATCAGTGGAAACCGTCAGGAATACTTTGCGTGCGGCTGGTCTCAAAGGGCACGTTAAAATCAAAAAACCGTTGCTAACGCAAAGGCACAAAAAGCTGCGGTTGGAGTTCGCCCGTACTCATGCCCATTGGTCTGCGGAGGATTGGGAGAAGGTCATATTTTCGCACGAGTCTAAAATGAATCGGTTGGGATCAGATGGCCGGGTGTGGACATGGCGCAAACCTGGTAGTGCTTTGGAGGCTCGTTACGTGAAGCCGACCTTAAAGTTTGGTGGCGGTAGTGTTATGATATGGGGCTGTATGATGGCAGGGGGTGTTGGAACAATGCAACGTATAGTTGGCAAGATGAATGCCAGCTATTATGTTAACATTTTGTCAAGAAACCTCCCTGTTACATGCGAAAAATTTAACAAATAAACCCAGGACATTGTCTTTCAACATGACAATGATCCAAAACACACCGCCAAAATGACAAAAAAATGGCTTATAGACAGTGGATTCAAAGTACTGCCATGGCCACCCCAGTCGCCTGATCTCAATCCAATTGAACACCTCTGGGGCGAACTAAAAAGAGAAGTGGTTGGAACCCCAACAAATATTGAAGAGTTGTGGGCGCAGGTCAACGCAGCATGGGCGAGGATTCCAGCAAGCTGTTGTAAAAACTTGGTGGACAGTATGCCAAGACGATTGGAAGCTGTTCTTGCAGCCAATGGTGGCTACACTAAATATTAACAGTAATTTTTAGTTATTTTCTTATTGTTTTCATAAACACAAATAATTGACCACATGCATTTTTTGTACTTATTATAATACAAAATGATAACCGTACCACTGATCCCGTTGAACTTATTTTTATTGAATTGCCAACAAAACAACAAAACGTAAGTAGCAAAAATGAGTAAATTCTGATGAGTAGTTTTCGTTTTACAGTGACTCAAACTCGCTTTATTGAAACATGTGGTCAATTGTTTGAGTCACTGTATATATATATATATTTTTCTAAATTGCTAATTTATTACTTGCAGGGAACAAATTCATCTTCATCTTCTAATATAAATGTCATTATCTCTAAATAAATTAAATCGTGTAAATTAAGAGAAGTTTATTAGTTTTTATTTCACACACTTCAGAACAACAGGAAAGCACAATCTTTATTCCTTGTTCAAAATATAAAAGAGTTTATGTCAACGAATTCGCCAAGAAGAGCCAGTAAGCGAGCAAACAAGGGAGTACCGCCAGCAAGTCTTTTGTAAACGCCCGTACTAGTGTTAACCTCGGCCGAGCGCGTAGTACCGTCATTTCAACATAAAATGCCGATTGGACGTTCACCACCGCCAGGTGCTCCTACGGAGCCGCTAACAAATCCGACAGTACAGCCACCTCAAACTCCTTTATCACAGCCAGGTAAAACATCACAGCCAGGTAGAATGACACAGCCAGGTCAGCCCATAGAAAAGCAGTCAGAATCGTTAGCACAGCCGCCGCCGGATTCAATAGAAATGCCAGGTCAACCTATAAAATCGCAGACTTACCTTACAGAACAGCCGGATCCATTGATTCAACTTGCACCACCGCCAAATCCACCGCCAATGCCACTAGCACAGGCTCTTCCATCATCACCGAACCCGTCAAGTCATCGTGAAAAAAGCTTTGAAAAAGGTAAAATTGAATTATTTGAAATTAAACGTAGTTTTGAGCAAAAATTAGAAGCCATGCAAAATGAGCTTAAACGGCGAATGCATACCATGCAATTGCTATTGACATCCAATAACCAGCAACTCCACACAAGCGTGGTAAATTTGCAAAGAGAAGTACAACGAGTGTCGACACAGCAGTCGACCCACCAGCCGCCGACGCAGCAGCCGACATATCAGCCGTCAACGCAGCAGTCGACACACCAGCCGTCAAACAGCAGTCGACATATCAGTCGTCAACGCAGCAGTCGACACACCAGCCGTCGACGCAGCAGCCGACATATCAGCCGTCGTCGCAGCAGCCGACATTTCAGCCGTCGATACAACCGCCGCAGCCAATACAACAGTGCTTCTCGCAGCAGCCAACGCACCAGCCTCAGACAAATTTAACGCACCAAGCGTCGCAGCAACCGACATTATAACAAACTTACCAACCTTCTTTGCAGCCCACATATCAATCGTCAATGTCCTCAGCAGAATATCAACCATCTATCGGAAGACCACACTCCGAACAAGCAATACATATATTCCGCTATATGGAGCGATGGTAGCCAGCTGTCGATACCTATAAAACAAAAGAAGATATACCCTCTTCCTATATTTTCAGGTCTCCCGGAAGAATGGCAAACTTTCACTGAAGCTTTTGGCAGTACTACAAGAGAATTTGAATACTCCAATTTGCATAATATTATGCGCCTCCGCGAAGCATTAAAAGGGTATGCCAGAGAGACGGTGGAGTCGTTGCTCAGCAGTTCCAACAACGTATGTGCAATCATGAAAACACTGGAAGAAACGTTCGGTCGCCCGGAACAGCTGATTAAGAGTCAAGTTGAAAAGGTTAGAGCCATACCACGACTAGTGGAAAATAATCTCGAGGCTCTAGTGAACTTCGCCAATGCCATGATGAACATTACTACATTCTTAAAACATGTCAAAGGTGAGCACCATCTCTCAAGCCCCATTGTTTTAAGCGAACTAGTAGGTAAGCTCCCAATAGCTCGACAAATGCAGTGGGCAGAAAAGTGCCTGCTTTTAGATCGGCCACCTACAATTGCCGATTTCAGCATGTGGCTTAACAGCTTACGTCGACTCGCAAATATGGTGTCTGACGCGCTACCATCCACGTCAACTCAATCTTCGAGTTTCACCACAAGGCGCAAGCCATCACCACCAAACAACGACAAACGTTTTGCCTGCGTCAGCATAGCTACGCTAAAATGCATGACTTGTGGAGGTAATTGTGTTAATATTAAAAACTGCCGCGAATTTTTGCAATTATCAGCTGATGATCGTTGGACAAAAGTGAAAGAAATGAAGGTATGTTTTTGCTGTTTAAGAAGCGGACACAGAGCAAACGTATGCAACTTGCGATACGTATGTTGCAAAGATACATACTGAAAATACGCAAACAAATAGCGGTCATGACTTTCTTACGCAATCAGCACGCAGGAGCTGCCATGTGGATTGTAACATCAATGCGAATATTCTTTTCCAGATTCTGCCAATGAGACTCTACGGAAAAAACAAAATTATTAACACGTTTGCCTTTGTAGATGATGGTGCAAATGTTTCACTTATAGATGCCAACCTAGCGCAACAACTTGGAGCTCGTGGACGATCAGAAAATCTGCAAATCCAATGGTTAAACGAACACGTAATTAGCCAGAAAACGGAAGTAGTGGACATTGCAGTGAGCGGCGTTGGTGAAAATGATCGAAAGTATGAAGTCTCCAATATCTATACGTCAGAAAATTTAGTGTTGCCAGCTCAGAGTTTTCATAATGGTGAGCTTTTGAATATGTATCCACATTTACACGGGCTGCCACTGCACGAATATTCAAGCATTCAGCCAAAATTGATTCTGAGTCTTAACCATGCATTTTTGACAGTTCCACTTGAAGTTCCTCGGGTATCCTCAAATTCAGGTCCGATTGCAGCAAAAACTAGATTAGGCTGGATGGTGTATGGACCAGTTGAGGAAAAACCAAGCTCAAACGCTCGACGTGTTTTGCATTTTAAACAAATCAAGCAGAGCCCGATGTCTGAAATATGCAGCATGATGAAGGAGTACTTTGAAATTGAAACGTTTGGAATTAAAGCTGGGACAAAGAGCATAATTTCCAAGGCAGATGAAAGAGCACTCAACATATTAAAGTCAACAACAAAATGAGTTGGAAACCGCTTTGAATCCGGACTGCTGTGGAAAGAAACTATACTGCCATTTCCAAATAGCTATGAGATGGCTTTACACCGTTTAAACATAATCGAAAAGAAAATGGAGCGTAGCAGAGAATATGCCGAAGTGTACACAAAAAAAAAATCAACGACTACGTAAATAAAGGCTATGCACGAAAACTAAGCAAAGAGGAAGCGGAACGAAACACAAACAAAACATTTTATTTACCGCATTTTGGTGTTCGAAATCCAAACAAAAAAGGTTTCCGCTTAGTGTTCGATGCAGCAGCGGAAGTGAAAGGAATTTCATTAAGCAAAACACTTTTGTCAGGTCCGGATATAAATCAGCCACTAATAGCAATTCTTTTTAAATTTAGGCAAGCCCCAATTGCTGTGTGCGGAGATATAAGCGAAATGTTTCACCAGATACTGATTGCTAAGGACGACCAAGACAGCCAAAGGTTCCTCTGGAGAAGTGAAGAAGCATCCAGAACAGTCGACACATACGTCATACAAAGATTGATATTTGGAGCTACCTGCTCGCCAACGATTGCTCAGTATGTGAAAAATACTAATGCCTTAAGCTATGTAAATGAGTATCCTCGCGCCGTGAAAGGAATAATTGAAAAACATGAAAAACAGACGATAGAAGAAGCCATTTCCGCAGTGAATGACGTTATAAAAATACACAAAGCTGGTGGATTCGATATGAGAAACATCGTATCAAACTCCGACGAACTTTTAAGAGCTGTTGGCAACGCTGCAAGTAAATGTGGAGAAGTTGTGACAAGTGTCGACGGAAAAGTGGAGAGAGTACTTGGAATGCACTGGATAACTAAAACAGATGTTTTTGTTTACATTTTTAAATTCAATAAAGTGCCTTTGGAAATTTTAAAATGTGCGAGAAAGCCAACAAAGCGTGAAATGCTTTCATTAAATATGTCATTGTTCGATCCGTTCGGGTTTCTAGCAGATTATCTGATATCGGCTAAAGTGTTGATGCAGGCAACTTGGAAAACCAATATTTCATGGGATGAGCCCATCACAGATGGAATATATGAGCGATGGAAAGCTGGATTCAGGAGCTGCCTCAAGTGGAGCGGTTTGAGACTCCGCGATGTTATTTTGCAGAGTTTGAATCGGCGTCAATAGAACTACATATTTTTGTAGATGCGAGCGAAGAGGCTTTAGCGGCAGTTGCTTATTGGCGAGCTGTAAGTCAAACAAAAAATGTTGTTAATTTCTTTGCAGCAAAATCCAGTTGCGCACCCACTCGCTTCCATACCATACCTAAACTTGAACTTCAAGCGGCAGTGATGGGTGTACGACTGATGGAAACTATTAAAAAATGTCACGATATTGCCATAAAACGTTTTTGTTTCTGGAGCGATTCACAAACTGATCCGCTGGATTCGTTCAGATCACTGTGCTTACAAGCAATTTGTTGCGAACACAGTATCTGAAATTTTAGAAAGTAGCAATGCAGAGGAGTGGCGTTGGTGTCCAGGTGAGTTGAATCCGGCAGACAAGGCGACACGAGCTAAATTTCCAGTTAAATATGATCCAGATGGTTTATGGAAAAATGGACCAGACTTCCTCATTAAGTCAGAAAGTGATTGGCCAAGCGAAGAGAGAATGTGTGGTAATGTAGATGAAAGCAGCAGTGAGCTTCGATCACAAAAATTCATTCTTCTGGCACGACAGGTTGTTGTAGTTGTACCGCAAATTAATCGATTTTCAAAATATTGCAGGCTAAAGCGCGCAACAGCATGGCTGCTACGATACATTGAAAATTTAAAAAATGTAATAAAAAGGAAAGATCTATTGAAAGGAGAACTTACGGCAGACGAAGAGATTGCTGCGGAAAAATATCTTTGTCGATGGGTCCAATCAAAGGCTTATGCGAGTGAGTATTCGACCATAAAAGAAGGCGACAGGATAGCCGATGGCAGCGACATCAAATCTTTGAACCACTTTATAAGCGACGACGGGTTAATAAGAGTAAATGGGCGCATCGAAAATGCAACATACCTGTCACTGGAGGCAAGGTGACCCATCATTCTTCCAAGGCAACATCAATTTACACGCTTACTCGTTCACCATTATCACGAAAAGCTATGCCATATCAACGTGTCAACCGTAATGAGTGAAATCCGCTTAAAATTCTTGATCCCATCGCTAAGAAGGTTAGTCAATAGTGTTCAATCACAATGTTTATTTTGCACGATCAAAAAAGCTAAGCCAAGACAACCACAAATGGGTATCTTGCCTTTTGACCGGGTAACGCCGCACGTGCGACCCTTTTCATATACAGGCTAGACTTTTTTGGACCCATTAGCGTTACAGTCCGTCGACAAAAGGAGAAAAGATGGGTCGGCTTGTTCACCTGTTTGACGATACGAGGCATTTGGAAGTAGCAGCTGATCTTTCGAGCGATGCTTGTATAACTTGCAAAAGAAATTTCATAAACAGGCGTGGAGATCCCATCCAAATTCGCAGCGATAATGGCACAAATTTCGTAGGCATCGATAAGGAACTGCGTGGTGTAAGTGATTTTATTGATCATGACGCAGTTAAGTCGTACTTATCACCTTTGGGAATAAAGTGGATTTTCAATACACCGAGTAATCCAAGTGAAGGCGGTGCATGGGAGAGACTTGTGCAATCAGTTAAAAAGGCGATTAACATTATGCTTAATGAATATTCCCCACGTAACGAAACTCTGGTTAGTTTTCTCATTGAAGCTGAGAACATGGTCAACTCGAGGCCCTTAACACATTTACCCGTTTCGCCAGATGAGCTAGCACCGCTCACGCCTAACCATTTCCTGCTTGGATGTGCTAATTCTACGCAAACGCCGGCACCCTTTGAACCGAGGCTGATGTGTCTAAGAAAGCAATGGCGTATTCTTCAAAATTTAAAAAATGGCTTGTGGCATCAATGACTTAAAGAGTACCTGCCGGAATAAACTCGTCGCTCAAAATGGTGTTTACCATCTGAACCGCTAGGTATTGGAAGCCTTATATACATCTGTGATGCAGAGGTACCAAGGTCACAATGGAAACAGGGACGGGTGCTCAAATTATACCACGGAAAGGACGGTACTGCGCGCTCGGCCAAGGTTAACACTAGTACAGGCGTTTACAAAAGACCAGTGTCTAAGCTTGCTGTACTCGATTTGGTGGTGGCAAAGGAAGATGGTGAATCCTTCCCCTCCGGGTCAGTTCACGGGGGCCGGGATGTCGATTATAGCGGAGAGGTTCCTGAAAAGGGTGTCGATAAATGAGGTTCAGAATGCACTCAAAGAAAGAGACGATTAAACAGACTTATAATTGTAAATGTATAAAGGTTTTCCTCTGTTATAAGTTTATATATATTTATATATCGAATTGCATATGCAGTTTTCAGTTAATTTATATTTTGTATTAGTTAAAAAATTGAATGTATAAATATGAGCTTATTAGTTTTCATCTTGCTTTTCTTTGTTCAAACGCCGAAGTGAAAAAACCAAGTAAGATTGTGTTAGCTCATATATATATATATATATTTTTCTAAATTGCTAATTTATTACTTGCAGGGAACAAATTCATCTTCATCTTCTTATATAAATGTCATTATCTCTAAATAAATTAAATCGTGTAAATTAAGAGAAGTTTATTAGTTTTTATTTCACACACTTCAGAACAACAGGAAAGCACAATCTTTATTCCTTGTTCAAAATATAAAAGAGTTTATGTCAACGAAATCGCCAAGAAGAGCCAGTAAGCGAGCAAACAAGGGAGTACCTCCAGCAAGATACGAAGAGTTTCAACATAAAATGCCGATTGGACGTTCACCACCGCCAGGTGCTACTACGGAGCCGCTAACAAATCTGACAGTACAGCCACCTCAAATTCCTTTATCACAGCCAGGTAAAACATCACAGCCAGGTAGAATGACACAGCCAGGTCAGCCCATAGAAAAGCAGTCAGAATCGTTAGCACAGCCGCCGCCGGATTCAATAGAAATGCCAGGTCAACCTATAAAACCGCAGACTTACCTTACAGAACAGCCGGATCCATTGATTCAACTTGCACCACCGCCAAATCCACCGCCAATGCCACTAGCACAGGCTCTTCCATCATCACCGAACCCGTCAAGTCATCGTGAAAAAAGCTTTGAAAAAGGTAAAATTGAATTATTTGAAATTAAACGTAGTTTTGAGCAAAAATTAGAAGCCATGCAAAATGAGCTTAAACGGCGAATGCATACCATGCAATTGCTATTGACATCCAATAACCAGCAACTCCACTCAAGCGTAGTAAATTTGCAAAGAGAAGTACAACGAGTGTCGACACAGCAGTCGACCCACCAGCCGCCGACGCAGCAGCCGACATATCAGCCGTCAACGCAGCAGTCGACACACCAGCCGTCAACGCAGCAGTCGACATATCAGTCGTCAACGCAGCAGTCGACACACCAGCCGTCGACGCAGCAGCCGACATATCAGCCGTTGTCGCAGCAGCCGACATTTCAGCCGTCGATACAACCGCCGCAGCCAATACAACAGTGCTTCTCGCAGCAGCCAACGCACCAGCCTCAGACAAATTTAACGCACCAAGCGTCGCAGCAACCGACATTATAACAAACTTACCAACCTTCTTTGCAGCCCACATATCAATCGTCAATGTCCTCAGCAGAATATCAACCATCTATCGGAAGACCACACTCTGAACAAGCAATACATATATTCCGCTATATGGAGCGATGGCAGCCAGCTGTCGATACCTATAAAACAAAAGAAGATATACCCTCTTCCTATATTTTCAGGTCTCCCGGAAGAATGGCAAACTTTCACTGAAGCTTTTGGCAGTACTACAAGAGAATTTGAATACTCCAATTTGCATAATATTATGCGCCTCCGCGAAGCATTAAAAGGGTATGCCAGAGAGACGGTGGAGTCGTTGCTCAGCAGTTCCAACAACGTATGTGCAATCATGGAAACACTGGAAGAAACGTTCGGTCGCCCGGAACAGCTGATTAAGAGTCAAGTTGAAAAGGTTAGAGCCATACCACGACTAGTGGAAAATAATCTCGAGGCTCTAGTGAACTTCGCCAATGCCATGATGAACATGACTACATTCTTAAAAAATGTCAAAGGTGAGCACCATCTCTCAAGCCCCACTCTTTTAAGCGAACTAGTAGGTAAGCTCCCAATAGCTCGACAAATGCAGTGGGCAGAAAAGTGCCTGCTTTTAGATCGGCCACCTACAATTGCCGATTTCAGCATGTGGCTTAACAGCTTGTGTCGACTCGCAAATATGGTGTCTGACGCGCTACCATCCACGTCAACTCAATCTTCGAGCTTCACCACAAGGCGCAAGCCACTACCACCAAACAACGACAAACGTTTTGCCTGCGTCAGCATAGCTACGCTAAAATGCATGACTTGTGGAGGTAATTGTATTAATATTAAAAACTGTCGCGAATTTTTGCAATTATCAGCTGATGATCGTTGGACAAAAGTGAAAGAAATGAAGGTATGTTTTTGCTGC
The DNA here is from genome assembly GCA_914767935.1 of Coremacera marginata. Classification (NCBI taxonomy): domain Eukaryota; kingdom Metazoa; phylum Arthropoda; class Insecta; order Diptera; family Sciomyzidae; genus Coremacera; species Coremacera marginata. The sequence goes on from OU612043.1 coordinate 99,809,896, forward strand.
TTAAGAGGCGGACACAGAGCAAACGTATGCAACTTGCGAAAACGTTGTGGAACTGAAGGATGTAGTAAACGGCACCACCACTTGCTTCATACTTCTCCAGTGATGCAAAGAAATACTCCACAAGTTGCAAAGATACATACTGAAAATACGCAAACAAATAGTGGTCATGACTTTCTTACGCAATCACGCAGGAGCTGCCATGTGGATTGTAACATCAATGCGAATATTCTTTTCCAGATTCTGCCAGTGAGACTCTACGGAAAAAACAAAATTATTAACACGTTTGCCTTTGTAGATGATGGTGCAAATGTTTCACTTATAGATGCCAACCTAGCGCAACAACTTGGAGCTCGTGGACGATCAGAAAATCTGCAAATCCAATGGTTAAACGAACACGTAATTAGCCAGAAAACGGAAGTAGTGGACATTGCAGTGAGCGGCGTTGGTGAAAATGATCGAAAGTATGAAGTCTCCAATATCTATACGTAAGAAAATTTAGTGTTGCCAACTCAGAGTTTTCATAATGGTGAGCTTTTGAATATGTATCCACATTTACACGGGCTGCCACTGCACGAATATTCAAGCATTCAGCCAAAATTGATTCTGAGTCTTAACCATGCATTTTTGACAGTTCCACTTGAAGTTCCTCGGGTATCCTCAAATTCAGGTCCGATTGCAGCAAAAACTAGATTAGGCTGGATGGTGTATGGACCAGTTGAGGAAAAACCAAGCTCAAACGCTCGACGTGTTTTGCATTTTAAACAAATCAAGCAGAGCCCGATGTCTGAAATATGCAGCATGATGAAGGAGTACTTTGAAATTGAAACGTTTGGAATTAAAGCTGGGACAAAGAGCATAATTTCCAAGGCAGATGAAAGAGCACTCAACATATTAAAGTCAACAACAAAACGAGTTGGAAACCGCTTTGAATCCGGACTGCTGTGGAAAGAAACTATACTGCCATTTCCAAATAGCTATGAGATGGCTTTACACCGTTTAAACATAATCGAAAAGAAAATGGCGCGTAGCAGAGAATATGCCGAAGTGTACACAAAAAAAAATCAACAACTACGTAAATAAAGGCTATGCACGAAAACTAAGCCAAGAGGAAACGGAACGAAACACAAACAAAACATTTTATTTACCGCATTTTGGTGTTCGAAATCCAAACAAAAAAGGTTTGCGCTTAGTGTTCGATGCAGCAGCGGAAGTGAAAGGAATTTCATTAAGCAAAACACTTTTGTCAGGTCCGGATATAAATCAGCCACTAATAGCAATTCTTTTTAAATTTAGGCAAGCCCCAATTGCTGTGTGCGGAGATATAAGCGAAATGTTTCACCAGATACTGATTGCTAAGGACGACCAAGACAGCCAAAGGTTCCTCTGGAGAAGTGAAGAAGCATCCAGAACAGTCGACACACACGTCATACAAAGATTGATATTTGGAGCTACCTGCTCGCCAACGATTGCTCAGTATGTGAAAAATACTAATGCCTTAAGCTATGTAAATGAGTATCCTCGCGCCGTGAAAGGAATAATTGAAAAACATGAAAAACAGACGATAGAAGAAGCCATTTCCGCAGTGAATGACGTTATAAAAATACACAAAGCTGGTGGATTCGATATGAGAAACATCGTATCAAACTCCGACGAACTTTTAAGAGCTGTTGGCAACGCTGCAAGTAAATGTGGAGAAGTTGTGACAAGTGTCGACGGAAAAGTGGAGAGAGTACTTGGAATGCACTGGATAACTAAAACAGATGTTTTTGTTTACATTTTTAAATTCAATAAAGTGCCTTTGGAAATTTTAAAATGTGCGAGAAAGCCAACAAAGCGTGAAATGCTTTCATTAAATATGTCATTGTTCGATCCGTTCGGGTTTCTAGCAGATTATCTGATATCGGCTAAAGTGTTGATGCAGGCAACTTGGAAAACCAATATTTCATGGGATGAGCCCATCACAGATGGAATATATGAGCGATGGAAAGCTGGATTCAGGAGCTGCCTCAAGTGGAGCGGTTTGAGACTCCGCGATGTTATTTTGCAGAGTTTGAATCGGCGTCAATAGAACTACATATTTTTGTAGATGCGAGCGAAGAGGCTTTAGCGGCAGTTGCTTATTGGCGAGCTGTAAGTCAAACAAAAAATGTTGTTAATTTCTTTGCAGCAAAATCCAGTTGCGCACCCACTCGCTTCCATACCATACCTAAACTTGAACTTCAAGCGGCAGTGATGGGTGTACGACTGATGGAAACTATTAAAAAATGTCACGATATTGCCATAAAACGTTTTTGTTTCTGGAGCGATTCACAAACTGATCCGCTGGATTCGTTCAGATCACTGTGCTTACAAGCAATTTGTTGCGAACAGAGTATCTGAAATTTTAGAAAGTAGCAATGCAGAGGAGTGGCGTTGGTGTCCAGGTGAGTTGAATCCGGCAGACAAGGCGACACGAGCTAAATTTCCAGTTAAATATGATCCAGATGGTTTATGGAAAAATGGACCAGACTTCCTCATTAAGTCAGAAAGTGATTGGCCAAGCGAAGAGAGAATGTGTGGTAATGTAGATGAAAGCAGCAGTGAGCTTCGATCACAAAAATTCATACTTCTGGCACGACAGGTTGTTGTAGTTGTACCGCAAATTAATCAAATCAAAATATCAATTTTCAAAATATTGCAGGCTGAAGCGCGCAACAGCATGGCTGCTACGATACATTGAAAATTTAAAAAATGTAATAAAAAGGAAAGATCTATTGAAAGGAGAACTTACGGCAGACGAAGAGATTGCTGCGGAAAAATATCTTTGTCGATGGGTCCAATCAAAGGCTTATGCGAGTGAGTATTCGACCATAAAAGAAGGCGACAGGATAGCCGATGGCAGCGACATCAAATCTTTGAACCACTTTATAAGCGACGACGGGTTAATAAGAGTAAATGGGCGCATCGAAAATGCAACATACCTGTCACTGGAGGCAAGGTGACCCATCATTCTTCCAAGGCAACATCAATTTACACGCTTACTCGTTCACCATTATCACGAAAAGCTATGCCATATCAACGTGTCAACCGTAATGAGTGAAATCCGCTTAAAATTCTTGATCCCATCGCTAAGAAGGTTAGTCCATAGTGTTCAATCACAATGTTTATTTTGCACGATCAAAAAAGCTAAGCCAAGACAACCACAAATGGGTATCTTGCCTATTGACCGGGTAACGCCGCACGTGCGACCCTTTTCATATACAGGCAATACTTTTTTGGACCCATTAGCGTTACAGTCCGTCGACAAAAGGAGAAAAGATGGGTCGCCTTGTTCACCTGTTTGACGATACGAGCGGTGCATTTGGAAGTAGCAGCTGATCTTTCGAGCGATGCTTGTATAACTTGCAAAAGAAATTTCATAATCAGGCGTGGAGTTCCCATCCAAATTCGCAGCGATAATGGCACAAATTTCGTAGGCATCGATAAGGAACTGCGTGGTGTAAGTGATTTTATTGATCATGACGCAGTTAAGTCGTACTTATCACCTTTGGGAATAAAGTGGATTTTCAATACACCGAGTAATCCAAGTGAAGGCGGTGCATGGGAGAGACTTGTGCAATCAGTTAAAAAGGCGATTTACATTATGCTTAAGGAACATTCCCCACGTATCGAAACTCTGGTTAGTTTTCTCATTGAAGCTGAGAACATGGTCAACTCGAGGCCCTTAACACATTTACCCGTTTCGCCAGATGAGCCAGCACCACTCACGCCTAACCATTTCCTGCTTGGATGTGCTAATTCTACGCAAACGCCGGCACCCTTTGAACCGAGGCTGATGTGTCTAAGAAAGCAATGGCGTATTCTTCAAAATTTAAAAAATGGCTTGTGGCATCAATGGCTTAAAGAGTACCTGCCGGAATAAACTCGTCGCTCAAAATGGTGTTTACCATCTGAACCGCTAGGTATTGGAAGCCTTATATACATCTGTGATGCAGAGGTACCAAGGTCACAATGGAAACGGGGACGGGTGCTCAAATTATATCACGGAAAGGACGGTACTGCGCGCTCGCTAGTACGGGCGTTTACAAAAGACCAGTGTCTAAGCTTGCTGTACTCGATTTGGTGGTGGCAAAGGAAGATGGTGAATCCTTCCCCTCCGGGTCAGTTCACGGGGGCCGGGATGTCGATTATAGCGAAGAGGTTCCTGAAAAGGGTGTCGATAAATGAGGTTCAGAATGCACTCAAAGAAAGAGACGATTAAACAGACTTATAATTGTAAATGTATAAAGGTTTTCCTCTGTTATAAGTTTATATATATTTATATATCGAATTGCATATGCAGTTTTCAGTTAATTTATATTTTGTATTAGTTAAAAAATTGAATGTATAAATATGAGCTTATTAGTTTTCATCTTGCTTTTCTTTGTTCAAACGCCGAAGTGAAAAAACCAAGTAAGATTGTGTTAGCTCATATATATATATATATATTTTTCTAAATTGCTAATTTATTACTTGCAGGGAACAAATTCATCTTCATCTTCTTATATAAATGTCATTATCTCTAAATAAATTAAATCGTGTAAATTAAGAGAAGTTTATTAGTTTTTATTTCACACACTTCAGAACAACAGGAAAGCACAATCTTTATTCCTTGTTCAAAATATAAAAGAGTTTATGTCAACGAAATCGCCAAGAAGAGCCAGTAAGCGAGCAAACAAGGGAGTACCTCCAGCAAGATACGAAGAGTTTCAACATAAAATGCCGATTGGACGTTCACCACCGCCAGGTGCTACTACGGAGCCGCTAACAAATCTGACAGTACAGCCACCTCAAATTCCTTTATCACAGCCAGGTAAAACATCACAGCCAGGTAGAATGACACAGCCAGGTCAGCCCATAGAAAAGCAGTCAGAATCGTTAGCACAGCCGCCGCCGGATTCAATAGAAATGCCAGGTCAACCTATAAAACCGCAGACTTACCTTACAGAACAGCCGGATCCATTGATTCAACTTGCACCACCGCCAAATCCACCGCCAATGCCACTAGCACAGGCTCTTCCATCATCACCGAACCCGTCAAGTCATCGTGAAAAAAGCTTTGAAAAAGGTAAAATTGAATTATTTGAAATTAAACGTAGTTTTGAGCAAAAATTAGAAGCCATGCAAAATGAGCTTAAACGGCGAATGCATACCATGCAATTGCTATTGACATCCAATAACCAGCAACTCCACTCAAGCGTAGTAAATTTGCAAAGAGAAGTACAACGAGTGTCGACACAGCAGTCGACCCACCAGCCGCCGACGCAGCAGCCGACATATCAGCCGTCAACGCAGCAGTCGACACACCAGCCGTCAACGCAGCAGTCGACATATCAGTCGTCAACGCAGCAGTCGACACACCAGCCGTCGACGCAGCAGCCGACATATCAGCCGTTGTCGCAGCAGCCGACATTTCAGCCGTCGATACAACCGCCGCAGCCAATACAACAGTGCTTCTCGCAGCAGCCAACGCACCAGCCTCAGACAAATTTAACGCACCAAGCGTCGCAGCAACCGACATTATAACAAACTTACCAACCTTCTTTGCAGCCCACATATCAATCGTCAATGTCCTCAGCAGAATATCAACCATCTATCGGAAGACCACACTCTGAACAAGCAATACATATATTCCGCTATATGGAGCGATGGCAGCCAGCTGTCGATACCTATAAAACAAAAGAAGATATACCCTCTTCCTATATTTTCAGGTCTCCCGGAAGAATGGCAAACTTTCACTGAAGCTTTTGGCAGTACTACAAGAGAATTTGAATACTCCAATTTGCATAATATTATGCGCCTCCGCGAAGCATTAAAAGGGTATGCCAGAGAGACGGTGGAGTCGTTGCTCAGCAGTTCCAACAACGTATGTGCAATCATGGAAACACTGGAAGAAACGTTCGGTCGCCCGGAACAGCTGATTAAGAGTCAAGTTGAAAAGGTTAGAGCCATACCACGACTAGTGGAAAATAATCTCGAGGCTCTAGTGAACTTCGCCAATGCCATGATGAACATGACTACATTCTTAAAAAATGTCAAAGGTGAGCACCATCTCTCAAGCCCCACTCTTTTAAGCGAACTAGTAGGTAAGCTCCCAATAGCTCGACAAATGCAGTGGGCAGAAAAGTGCCTGCTTTTAGATCGGCCACCTACAATTGCCGATTACAGCATGTGGCTTAACAGCTTGTGTCGACTCGCAAATATGGTGTCTGACGCGCTACCATCCACGTCAACTCAATCTTCGAGCTTCACCACAAGGCGCAAGCCACTACCACCAAACAACGACAAACGTTTTGCCTGCGTCAGCATAGCTACGCTAAAATGCATGACTTGTGGAGGTAATTGTATTAATATTAAAAACTGTCGCGAATTTTTGCAATTATCAGCTGATGATCGTTGGACAAAAGTGAAAGAAATGAAGGTATGTTTTTGCTGCTTAAGAGGCGGACACAGAGCAAACGTATGCAACTTGCGAAAACGTTGTGGAACTGAAGGATGTAGTAAACGGCACCACCACTTGCTTCATACTTCTCCAGTGATGCAAAGAAATACTCCACAAGTTGCAAAGATACATACTGAAAATACGCAAACAAATAGTGGTCATGACTTTCTTACGCAATCACGCAGGAGCTGCCATGTGGATTGTAACATCAATGCGAATATTCTTTTCCAGATTCTGCCAGTGAGACTCTACGGAAAAAACAAAATTATTAACACGTTTGCCTTTGTAGATGATGGTGCAAATGTTTCACTTATAGATGCCAACCTAGCGCAACAACTTGGAGCTCGTGGACGATCAGAAAATCTGCAAATCCAATGGTTAAACGAACACGTAATTAGCCAGAAAACGGAAGTAGTGGACATTGCAGTGAGCGGCGTTGGTGAAAATGATCGAAAGTATGAAGTCTCCAATATCTATACGTAAGAAAATTTAGTGTTGCCAACTCAGAGTTTTCATAATGGTGAGCTTTTGAATATGTATCCACATTTACACGGGCTGCCACTGCACGAATATTCAAGCATTCAGCCAAAATTGATTCTGAGTCTTAACCATGCATTTTTGACAGTTCCACTTGAAGTTCCTCGGGTATCCTCAAATTCAGGTCCGATTGCAGCAAAAACTAGATTAGGCTGGATGGTGTATGGACCAGTTGAGGAAAAACCAAGCTCAAACGCTCGACGTGTTTTGCATTTTAAACAAATCAAGCAGAGCCCGATGTCTGAAATATGCAGCATGATGAAGGAGTACTTTGAAATTGAAACGTTTGGAATTAAAGCTGGGACAAAGAGCATAATTTCCAAGGCAGATGAAAGAGCACTCAACATATTAAAGTCAACAACAAAACGAGTTGGAAACCGCTTTGAATCCGGACTGCTGTGGAAAGAAACTATACTGCCATTTCCAAATAGCTATGAGATGGCTTTACACCGTTTAAACATAATCGAAAAGAAAATGGCGCGTAGCAGAGAATATGCCGAAGTGTACACAAAAAAAAATCAACAACTACGTAAATAAAGGCTATGCACGAAAACTAAGCCAAGGGGAAACGGAACGAAACACAAACAAAACATTTTATTTACCGCATTTTGGTGTTCGAAATCCAAACAAAAAAGGTTTGCGCTTAGTGTTCGATGCAGCAGCGGAAGTGAAAGGAATTTCATTAAGCAAAACACTTTTGTCAGGTCCGGATATAAATCAGCCACTAATAGCAATTCTTTTTAAATTTAGGCAAGCCCCAATTGCTGTGTGCGGAGATATAAGCGAAATGTTTCACCAGATACTGATTGCTAAGGACGACCAAGACAGCCAAAGGTTCCTCTGGAGAAGTGAAGAAGCATCCAGAACAGTCGACACATACGTCATACAAAGATTGATATTTGGAGCTACCTGCTCGCCAACGATTGCTCAGTATGTGAAAAATACTAATGCCTTAAGCTATGTAAATGAGTATCCTCGCGCCGTGAAAGGAATAATTGAAAAACATGAAAAACAGACGATAGAAGAAGCCATTTCCGCAGTGAATGACGTTATAAAAATACACAAAGCTGGTGGATTCGATATGAGAAACATCGTATCAAACTCCGACGAACTTTTAAGAGCTGTTGGCAACGCTGCAAGTAAATGTGGAGAAGTTGTGACAAGTGTCGACGGAAAAGTGGAGAGAGTACTTGGAATGCACTGGATAACTAAAACAGATGTTTTTGTTTACATTTTTAAATTCAATAAAGTGCCTTTGGAAATTTTAAAATGTGCGAGAAAGCCAACAAAGCGTGAAATGCTTTCATTAAATATGTCATTGTTCGATCCGTTCGGGTTTCTAGCAGATTATCTGATATCGGCTAAAGTGTTGATGCAGGCAACTTGGAAAACCAATATTTCATGGGATGAGCCCATCACAGATGGAATATATGAGCGATGGAAAGCTGGATTCAGGAGCTGCCTCAAGTGGAGCGGTTTGAGACTCCGCGATGTTATTTTGCAGAGTTTGAATCGGCGTCAATAGAACTACATATTTTTGTAGATGCGAGCGAAGAGGCTTTAGCGGCAGTTGCTTATTGGCGAGCTGTAAGTCAAACAAAAAATGTTGTTAATTTCTTTGCAGCAAAATCCAGTTGCGCACCCACTCGCTTCCATACCATACCTAAACTTGAACTTCAAGCGGCAGTGATGGGTGTACGACTGATGGAAACTATTAAAAAATGTCACGATATTGCCATAAAACGTTTTTGTTTCTGGAGCGATTCACAAACTGATCCGCTGGATTCGTTCAGATCACTGTGCTTACAAGCAATTTGTTGCGAACAGAGTATCTGAAATTTTAGAAAGTAGCAATGCAGAGGAGTGGCGTTGGTGTCCAGGTGAGTTGAATCCGGCAGACAAGGCGACACGAGCTAAATTTCCAGTTAAATATGATCCAGATGGTTTATGGAAAAATGGACCAGACTTCCTCATTAAGTCAGAAAGTGATTGGCCAAGCGAAGAGAGAATGTGTGGTAATGTAGATGAAAGCAGCAGTGAGCTTCGATCACAAAAATTCATACTTCTGGCACGACAGGTTGTTGTAGTTGTACCGCAAATTAATCAAATCAAAATATCAATTTTCAAAATATTGCAGGCTGAAGCGCGCAACAGCATGGCTGCTACGATACATTGAAAATTTAAAAAATGTAATAAAAAGGAAAGATCTATTGAAAGGAGAACTTACGGCAGACGAAGAGATTGCTGCGGAAAAATATCTTTGTCGATGGGTCCAATCAAAGGCTTATGCGAGTGAGTATTCGACCATAAAAGAAGGCGACAGGATAGCCGATGGCAGCGACATCAAATCTTTGAACCACTTTATAAGCGACGACGGGTTAATAAGAGTAAATGGGCGCATCGAAAATGCAACATACCTGTCACTGGAGGCAAGGTGACCCATCATTCTTCCAAGGCAACATCAATTTACACGCTTACTCGTTCACCATTATCACGAAAAGCTATGCCATATCAACGTGTCAACCGTAATGAGTGAAATCCGCTTAAAATTCTTGATCCCATCGCTAAGAAGGTTAGTCCATAGTGTTCAATCACAATGTTTATTTTGCACGATCAAAAAAGCTAAGCCAAGACAACCACAAATGGGTATCTTGCCTATTGACCGGGTAACGCCGCACGTGCGACCCTTTTCATATACAGGCAATACTTTTTTGGACCCATTAGCGTTACAGTCCGTCGACAAAAGGAGAAAAGATGGGTCGCCTTGTTCACCTGTTTGACGATACGAGCGGTGCATTTGGAAGTAGCAGCTGATCTTTCGAGCGATGCTTGTATAACTTGCAAAAGAAATTTCATAATCAGGCGTGGAGTTCCCATCCAAATTCGCAGCGATAATGGCACAAATTTCGTAGGCATCGATAAGGAACTGCGTGGTGTAAGTGATTTTATTGATCATGACGCAGTTAAGTCGTACTTATCACCTTTGGGAATAAAGTGGATTTTCAATACACCGAGTAATCCAAGTGAAGGCGGTGCATGGGAGAGACTTGTGCAATCAGTTAAAAAGGCGATTTACATTATGCTTAAGGAACATTCCCCACGTATCGAAACTCTGGTTAGTTTTCTCATTGAAGCTGAGAACATGGTCAACTCGAGGCCCTTAACACATTTACCCGTTTCGCCAGATGAGCCAGCACCACTCACGCCTAACCATTTCCTGCTTGGATGTGCTAATTCTACGCAAACGCCGGCACCCTTTGAACCGAGGCTGATGTGTCTAAGAAAGCAATGGCGTATTCTTCAAAATTTAAAAAATGGCTTGTGGCATCAATGGCTTAAAGAGTACCTGCCGGAATAAACTCGTCGCTCAAAATGGTGTTTACCATCTGAACCGCTAGGTATTGGAAGCCTTATATACATCTGTGATGCAGAGGTACCAAGGTCACAATGGAAACGGGGACGGGTGCTCAAATTATGTCACGGAAAGGACGGTACTGCGCGCTCGCTAGTACGGGCGTTTACAAAAGACCAGTGTCTAAGCTTGCTGTACTCGATTTGGTGGTGGCAAAGGAAGATGGTGAATCCTTCCCCTCCGGGTCAGTTCACGGGGGCCGGGATGTCGATTATAGCGAAGAGGTTCCTGAAAAGGGTGTCGATAAATGAGGTTCAGAATGCACTCAAAGAAAGAGACGATTAAACAGACTTATATTTGTGTCCTTTTAATGATTTACTGTGCATGTTTGCTATTGTAAATGTATAAATGTTTTGCTCTGTTATAAGTTTATATGTATTTATGTATCGAATTGCATATGCAGTTTTCAGTTAATTTATATTTTGTATTAGTTAAAAAATTGAATGTATAAATATGAGCTTATTAGTTTTCATCTTGCTTTTCTTTGTTCAAACGCCGATGTGAAAAAACCAAGTAAGATTGTGTTAGCTCATATATATATATATACTAGCTTATACCCGGCGCGCTTCGCTGCGTTCAGCGATTATCCCCTAAAAGAGGGTGTAGCTTTAGTGAAGCCATACTTTTATAGTAAGTTCGTACCGAGTTTTATTGATGTGTGACTTATTTCGAAAACTATACCGAATATTTGGGGTGCTGAAAAAGTACCACGCCCCTCGACCAACGCCCATAAAATGTTACCAGTGGAACGGCATGTGTAAATTGAGGTAGAATACTGAACTCTGAGGCTGTGCGACCTACAAAATAAACCTAAAACTGTTCGATATCGAAAATTTTAGGTGTATTTAAGGTGCCTTTTACGATCGGCACCAGATTTCATAGGAACCCTCTCAAGGCTTTGGTATAAAAATTGGCTTAGCGGTTTTGGAGTCTTTACGTGATATACACATATACCCACATACGTATATACATTAAGTCGCCTCACGCTCCTTAGTAAAAAAAGTTGCTTAGTCCGGTTCTTCAAAATAATCCATGGCTTATGTAACGATGATCCCAAAAAATTTCGACTAAAAATATTGCCTGGTATGGTAGTTAAAAAAAAAAAAAACACAGGTGCGTCGTTGGACACACGAGAGAAGCGAAGCTTTTTTACAGTTTCATACACACAGAGGAAACATTTAAAATTATAAAATTTCGGGTATAATTTGCCTAAGACCTTCGGCCAGAATAGGTTATCTAAGTATTTTTTTAATACAACAAAGGGAATTCAGGCAATCGCATTATTTTGCCATTAGGCAATTTATGCTAGAACTTGTGTGTTCTGTTGAAGGCCTTTTCCTAAAATGGGTTGCTATAGATTTAATGCAATATGAAAAAAGGAACTTGGGTATCATAACCTTAGGTAAGTTATATTTATACTAGTGAAGATTTCCTAACTCATCAGTAGTCTTGCGTGGTTTCCGCTGTGGTACACTTAGCAGTTTTATGTTCTACTAGTTTCGTCAGTGTAACGAATAAATTGCTACGAAATACATGCACGTTCGTACAAATGATAAGAAAAGGAAAGCAAATAATGACCGCGTATGACAAAAAAAGTAGCAATTAGAGAGAAAAGATTGTAAGAACCCCAATTTGCTTTTGCCCAAGTATCTTTGGCATTTTATACAATGTTGTCATGACCAAGTTGATAAAAAACTTACGAAATTTGCACAAATTTCTTAGGCTTCATACAAAAATAATTACCCAAGTCATTTTATGCAAAACGCCGTAGGTATTTTTCTGTGTGTAGATTTGATAATTTAATGGTTTTTTTTCAATAACTTAGATTCAAAAATTTAAAGCAACATTAAATAAATTAAAATAGTACGCGTTAATATTCACACCAGTAAATTTTATTACATTTCATTATTATTTTATTACATGTTACAGTCATTGTTAAAACAAAAGCATGTACCAACAGCACAAGCGCATTCACATAAAAAAAAATTAAAATATTACTTCGCCCACCGTGAGGATCGATCCCATGACCCATTCATTAATAAACCTTTACTCTTTCCACTGAACCAAACAGCTGTTTTAAGATTAATGTTGATTTAATATTAAATATAAAACTGCAGCTATGTTAACAGTTGTTAACAGATGGCGTTACCAAATTAAGGATGATGACCAGTGTTGTCACTTGCAAATTTTAGGTAGTGGTAGGTTGAGTCTAAAATGAGTGGTGAATTTTTAAAAACGTTGGAATATATTTTTCTTCTAAAGGAAAAATTCGACTGATTTCCAATAGCAAAACAAATCATAAGAGAAGTATACCATAAAGCAAATTTTTTCACGCTGAATTACTTTTATTGCAAATAATTCTCGTATAATGTTCTTAAAAAAGCACTAAAATGAAATATTATATGCAATAATAAATAAAATATTATAGTAATAAAATTTCTAAAGTTTTAATTATTATGTAGCCATTTTTATATCAATATATTAAAAAGTGATAGATTTAAAAAAAAAATTCAAATAGTGGTAGAAACCAAAAAAGTGCTTGATTTACCACAATTGTGGAAAAGTGGCAATACTGATGATTCTTGTAGCAAGTGGATTAGCAGCTACCCAAACCACACAAATGCATTAATATGTTAATGAATGTGCTGCAACATAACTTCAATTGCACTTAATACTAAATTAATGCTTGAGTGCCAAGAAGGTGAATGGCTAGAGTACAGTACAATGGATAGAGTACAGAACTGCAGTCATAGGTTAATGGGTTCAAATCACCAGGGCAGGCGGGAGAAGTTTTTTTATATTTGATATATTAAATTGTCTTGTTGTAAAAAATACAAAAACAAAGAAACCTTATAAAATTCTGAGAAAAAATCTGTCGAAATTTTTTCAGATTTCACTCTAAGCAAATCACAGAACGAGGAGTAAAAAGCTTCGCTTCAAAAAACAAACGGTCAAAAGTTCTTTTGCATCAAAAAATCTTAATTTTTTTCCGTTGCACCAAAGAGAGTGCGGATTTTTATGGAATGTTTTTAACTTTTTCCATATTGTTTTCACTAAAATTGAAATTAATTTTTTCCCATACTACTTTTAGTCAAATAAATTGTAAAATGTAAAAAATGTGTACATTTTTTTGTAATTTCATTTACTTCAATTCTTCACTTTACACTATATTTTATCATCAATAGATAATTTATTTGACCAAAAGTAACATGGCAAAAAAAAAAATTTTAATTTGAATTTTAGTGAAAATAATATAAAAAAAAAAGTTAAAAAATTAATGAAAATCCGCATTACCTCTGATCCGACTGAAAAAATTAAAAACTGATTGGTGCAGATAACTATTAAGTCTGACCGTTTGTTATTAGGAACATAAGAAGATCGGTCAATGTCCTTTCAAAGGCTGAAATGGCCATTTCGTTTTTGTTTTTTTTTTTATTTCAAACTATTCCAGCTACTGTCGAAATATTTGGGGGATCATCATAACAAAAAGCGTTATTTTGAGCAACCGACCCAAACACCTTTTTTTTTTGTGAGGAGCCCTAGTATACAAACAAACATTTAGGCATGGCAACATTTATATGTATAGTGACCGTCACTTGGTCTTATTGCACCTACATATCAAGTTTCACTATCAAAACATGTACAGCTCAGAAATTACAATGATTTCTGAAAAGTCGGCGTAGATAAAGTGCGACACGCCCATTTTTTTAAGGATTCTGACAGTAACCATATGAACTAATAACTAAGAACTAATAACTAACCATATGAACTAATCTACCTAATTTTATTCTTTTACTGTAAATTTTGATTTATATACTTTTTACGGATTTGTGGGTGTGCCACTTTTACGTTCACATCTCAGGAATTAAAATTTTTTCTAACCGATAGCCCTGGCAGCTAGTGCTTACTTTGTTATAATTTTTAAATTGTAACTAACTATAATTCATAAATAAATAAATAAATTAAATAAAATTATTGCTGAAGAGTGGGCACAGATATAGTGCTAACATGCACATTTTTTGCAAAGCTGTCGAGAGTAAGCGTATGAACTTAATTACCAAATTTTAGTATTTAACGATGAGAATCCTCTGATTTATAGAAGTTATATTGATTTGTGGGTAAAAGAAGTGGCGGCCGTTGCGTAGTGGGTAGAGTGTGTGGTCCATATGGGAAAGAACCCTGGTTCGAATTCCACCTGACACAGAAAGTTTTTTCAATTGAATTAATTTTTCTGTTCGGCCGTCACCTATCTGCTGACAATGGCAAACCTCAGAGAGTAAAAACTGCCATGAAAAGCTTCTTGAGAACATAAGCCGTTCGGAGTCGGCATAAAACTTGTAGGTCCAGTTCTCAATCATTTGTGTTCAAACATTTCACAACACGCACAACACATTCATCATAAGAAGCTCGGTCAAAGTCCTTTCAAGGGCTGAAATTGGCCATTTCGCGTTTTTTTTTTATTTGCGGGTGGTACAAGTTCGCGTGGCAAATTTTATATATATATATATACTGACCGCCACTTAGAGCACCTGCATATGAAGTGTTACTATCAAAACGCGTACAACGCAGGAAAAAGCATGATTTCGAGAAAGTGGGCGTAGATATGGTGCGCCCACGCCCATTTTTTAACAGTTGCCGACAGTTCCCTTATGTACAAAATTACCAATTCTTAGTCTTCTACGGTAAAAGCCGTCTAATATAAAGCATTTTTACTGATTTGTGGGCGTTAAAAGTGGACGGGACAACATTTGTATATACATATATGTATAATGACACTTGGATCCATAGCACCTGCATACTAAGATTCCCTAACAAAATCGTGTACAACTCAGGAAGAAGCATGATTTCGAGAAAGTAGGCGTAGATATAGTGCGGCCATGCCCATTTTTTGTGCATTGGCAGACAGTAATCAAATAAACTAAATTAACAAATCCAAGTCTTCTACACCAAAATCCATCTGATATAAAGCATTTTTACTGATTTGTGGGCGTTGAAATTAGGCGTGACAACATTAATA
Source organism: Coremacera marginata (assembly GCA_914767935.1). Taxonomy (NCBI): domain Eukaryota; kingdom Metazoa; phylum Arthropoda; class Insecta; order Diptera; family Sciomyzidae; genus Coremacera; species Coremacera marginata. Next base: position 99,825,322 of record OU612043.1, read on the forward strand.
TATACATAGTGACTGCCACTTGGATCCATAGTACCTGCACACTAAGATTCACTGTCAAAACGTGTACAGCTCAGAAATAAGCATGATTTCGATAAAGTGGGCGTAGATATAGTGCGGCCATGCCCATTGTTTGTACACTTGGCTGACAGTAATCATTTAAACTAAATTACCAAATCTTAGTCTTCTAGGGCAAAAGCCGTCTGATATAAACCATTTTTACTGATTTGTGGGCGGTAGAAGTGGGCGTGACAATATTTATATCTACATAGTGACTGCCACTTGGACCCATAGCACCTGCATACCAAGATTGACTATCAAAACTTGAACATCTCAGGAATTAATATGATTGCTGAAAAATGGGCGTAGATATAGTGTGACCACGCCCATTTTTTGTACAGTCACCGAAAGTAACTATCTGAACAAAATTACCAAATCTTAGTTTTATATGATTAAAACCGTCTGATATATAGCATTTTCTTTTGGTTTGTGGGCGATAGAGCCAATTTGGGTTGCATGGGAGGTACCACGCCCCCTTGTCCAATCAACACCAAACTTCACAGGAACACTTCCAGAATGTTGCTTCAGTATTCCTAAAAATTTCATAAAATTTGGTTTGGTGGTTTTGGAGTCTATACGTGATATACACACATACCCACATACCCACATACATACATTCATTTTTATATATATAGATATTTTTCTAAATTGCTAATTTATTACTTGCAGGGAATAAATTCATCTTCATCTTCATCTTCTTATATAAATGTCATTATCTTTAAATAAATTAAATCGTGTAAATTAAGAGAAGTTTATTAGTTTTTATTTCACACACTTCAGAACAACAGGAAAGCACACAAGGCCTGTGTTGTTTTCTGAAGAAAACAGCAAACAACAACAACAATACCCTTTGTATAGAATAGCAATCATACAGCAGACAAGACAGACTGTGAGAAAACAGTTTTCTATGAATGAAACGTGAAAATATCATGTAAATATCATGTATAATTGTAATGTATCAATGTAATTGTCAGTTCTTGTAAATATATCATTGAATCTCTAACCAAAACACATTTTTTTTTAGCCCCCTCATTTTTGGAACAAGAATGTCAAAAAAATTGACACGCCCTAATAAGCATTATTGTTTTCCGAAAAGTGCTACCAATATACTTCGTAGACTATTATTTTCTTGATCTGACAATAGTGTTTCTATCGGCGACTACACGCCATGGTACAATGAAAAGAAGGTAGCATCGCGGCTGATTGTGCTCTCGTTCTCAGCTACCATTATTTTATAGTCTACTCTCAGCCGTGAGACTAATTATTCTACTATGCTACACGCTAAGCGGATATAATTATCCTGTCTTAGCTAAGCAATTTTTTGTATGAAAAATGTTGTTGAGCGGATATAGCGGTACCAAAAAAACGCACCTATTATTTGATTGATTGATTTTTTAAAATACCGCCAATGACATGTCCATGTTAAAGTTATACTTTCTGTAAACCAAAAAGTAATTGCTTGCATCCGATTTATGCATTATTTTATTCATAACATGTAAGCGAAGTTTTTGCTGGTTAGTTTGCTTGAAACATTTGTCGCTCAAAATTTTGCGCTTAAAAATTTACACCACGCGTCAAACTAGATTGTTGGTTTGATTTTTTTATAAAGTAGCTGCGAAAATACTTTGCCGTCCTGACAATACTGATGCAACTAAATTAATTCCGTTCCTAACTTTTTGTTTTCCTCAAAACTATTCAGCCCTCCAAATTTTGCCGCCCTAGGCCCGGGCCTAGGCCTTAATCCATTATTGCCCACACCATCACATTCCCTCCACCAAAATGTCTTTTTGGTTCATTTTGGAACGAAGTGGTTCGCGGCGTATGTCGTGCCAATAATGCCGAAATCCATCCAGGCCATCAAGATTCCATTTCTTCTCATCGCAAAAATTACCTGCAAAAAATAACCCTTACCGTGGGACCTTTTTTTAAAACATAATTAAAACAAACAAAAAAAGCTTACTGATGGCCAATTTGTTCCTATGTTTCAACTTGCAAATTTCAAGCTTGCTCTCTTATGTTTGCTAGTATTAGCAGGAACACTCTTCAGAAGTTTACTGCGGATATGTTTACACTGATGTAGCACTCTCCATACCGTTATTCGGAAAACTTCTTCATCAACAACACTCCGCAACTCGGTTAGACGTGGGTAGTGTTACTGGCAGCTCGGATTATTTTCCGATGATCGCAGTCACGGAGAGTTTTTGTTCTGACCGCACGTTGTGTTTGCCGTAATTCTGAGGACCGATCAAAAAAATTTGGATCACCCTGTGGCTGCGATTAATTCTACGTCCTATTTCTAAATTCCATAGCCTTCTTTATTAAGAATTTTTATTTTTCCGTTTTCTTCGATGGTTAGTTGGGTTTCGTGAGGCATTAAGGTCTAATTTTATTAGGGTCTTGAAAACTGAATATACAATTTAAGTAGTCTATACACTTCAAACGCAGCAGAACGAATAATAGCAAGTTGTGTTTTAAAAATGGAATAGCATTAAAAGTGATATTTAGCAATAAACAATGTTCCGTTAATAGAGTAGACCTCACTCTTGCTCACTACTGCTGTTGTGCATAGATGAGCAAGTTCGCAAAATATTCTCTTCTGTTTAAACTAGCCGTTAAAAAATATAATAAATTAGAAATAGAAATATATAAAATATTTTAAATTTCGAAGTGGCGTTATGTATATGAAACGCACCTTATATTTGAAATAGAAAGTCAAATTACCAAATTCTATTTACATATTCTATTAACAAATTAAGAATGTGACAACTATAGTTTGTATAGCGATAGTACAAATTTTTAGCCTAGTGTCAATTTTACACTTAAACTCACTTTAAGAGGACTTTTCTTGCACAACTTAAAAGCGACATCGGTGGTATTGAAAAAAAATTTAAACATGATTTTTACACTGAGTCAAAATCTAAAGAAAGAATTTAATTTCACAAATAGAACCAAATTGACTCTAACATCGTTTTAAGGTTAAGTGTATTTGACATGTAATCGATGGCGAATGACATTTGAAAACATTATGAATTACTTAAATATATTTTACCTGAAGATTGCTCAAATACGCATTGTTGGCTATATATTTTGTAAGCTGTAGGATGTTGTCCCCCGTATGTTGCAGTGAATTCCTCGGTATAAAGTCCATTTGATCAAATTTTGTATGGTACCTGTAGCCATTTATAATGTGTGCAAAATCCAAGCCAGGTATATTTCCATAGTCACGAAATATTCGGAAATCTGTATCCGATGGAATCAATCCAGTCTGAAATACTTCTTCAGCGGCAACTTGAGCACTTGGATGTGGAACAGATTTAGCATACATCTGTGATTATTATATTTTTTTTAATTATAAAATATAAAATATGGGTGCCTTACATTAATTAACCAAGGGCTTTTTGAGGAACTTTGAAAGAGAAGTTCCTTTCCTCCAGATCCAACAGATTCGAGATTTATGAAAGCTTAATAAATAAAAATGGATAGTATTTTATATCTCAAATACATTTAAAACAGTATATTAACCTTTGATTTCTCTTGCCCATTTATGTTGGGTAATAAATCCATGTGCAGCTTGTAAGCCGGTCTCTTCAGCTCCGTTGAAAAGAAACAATATAGTATGTTTGTTCAAATCACTGCTACGGGATATAACTCTTAAAACCTCTAGCATAACGACACAACTTGACGCATCATCACTTGCACCTGGACTACCAGGAACTGTATCGAAATGACAATTTATCAAGAGTGAGCTGTTTGCCTCTGCCGCCGCAATACCATGCAATTTAACAACAACGTTTTGAACATTGCGATAAACACTAGTCATTCCATGGGGCTTAAATCCAGTCCAGAATGATCCCGTTACAACCTTAAATAGTAAACATGAGTTTAATTGAAAAATTCTTTTCAATTCTTTTTCTAATTTGCAAATTCTTGTTTGCAAATTTGTTTGTCTAGTGGACAAACATCAAAAATTTTGTAAGGAAATATTCCAAATATGTACCAAATATGTGCAAGACATGGGTAACGCAACTCCATTCTAATTTTTGTTCTATTCTAATACATGTGCACAATTTGTGCGTTATTAAGAATCAATGTTTTCTTTTAAAGTAACCTATAGTTTTCTCAGTACCGACAACGAAAGTTTTCGTTTCGTTCCCTGTCCACGTTTAATAATGTTATCTCATTCTGGTGCTTGCAAATACATATGAAAAGATCGAGTGAGCAAGAATGAGTTTTTTTAAAGTTAATATGTTGAACCGGAATTTTGATTTAAGTTTTAACAGAAATTAAAAATATAAAAAAAATTAAACAAATCAATAAAGGTTTTAGACAAATAAACAAAGTGTGTGACAGAAATATAATGATATTACAAAACACTAAAAAATTTAGTCAGCTTTGACAAAAAAAAAATCCGAGTCAAGTGCTGCAAAACATTGAAAAGTTGAAAAATTTGTAAAAAAACTGAATGCGTTGCTAAATTGAGTGTCCATTAGGAAGTGATGGGCGATGACTCTGAAGAGGATAGCCAGGTGCCTTCGTTAGGGTGTGCAGTAAATGTAAGACATGATCACGATAGTGCAGCTAAGGGCGCTGTGAGTGACAGAGATGGGGGAAGTGCACTAAATTTTCAGCTTACATGTACTGATAGTGCAAAATTATTCACTACTTTTTTGGTGTTTACTGATGAGTTGGAAAATATAAGCCTCACTATTCATTAGTGATAGTGAAAAACTTTTCACTAAAATTCATATCAGAATAATGGGTTCATATCAGTATCAGAATAGCTTTTACAGCTTACTTACTTACTTACTTACTTAGGTGGCCGTGTTTCGGACGACCCCATCAGCTCTCGCTAGGCGCCTCTGCTTTGCGCGCGCCTTCTCCAATCGGATACACCAAGTGCGGTTAGGGCTTCCTCAGCCTGGTCCATTCATCGGAGGCATGGTCTCCCTCGTCGTCGTTGACCAGCGACCCTCGCCTCAAGGACCTTTTTCGCTGGAGCTTCGTCGTCCATACGATGGACATGACCCAGCCAGCGTAGTCGCTGCACAGTTATACGCCGAACTACGTCAATGTCTTCGTAGAGCTCATACAGCTCGTGGTTCATTCGGATGCGATAGTCATCGCCGACTCGAACAGAACCGAAGATTTTGCGAAGAACTGGTGGTGGACTTTCCAGGATCAAATTTTAATACAATTTAAAATTTTGAACACCGAGTTAAAAAATTTTGATATGACAGAACGCACGACCGACCTCCCCTCCCCCGTCCCCCCTTTGTCACACTTTGCAAACGTGTTACCCCTACACGTGTTACGAAATTTATGAACAGCCCCCTATCATGAGCAAACTCGCGGTTCTCCTCTAAGTATTGCACCAACGCGAGATTCTGTTCCTTTGTTATTCGTCTGTTGTTTACTTCCATTGTTCCTAAAATCACTTGAAATATCTTCAATATATATTGTTTTATGCTTAATAATTAGAAAATAACCTTAACAATTGGAAATTCTGAATATTTTACTTTTAGCGACAGCAAAAAAATTGGACATTAAAATTATTGCTAAGACCAAAATTTGAGTTTCTTCCAAACGCTATACATCCGATCAGTGGCGAAATGTTATAACTTCGTAAGCTTCGATGTTCGACAGTTTGTCGAAAACTGGTATGTTGCAACCATGGTAGAATTATAAGGTAAGGCCGACTCGGAGAGAAATGGAGTAGAAAGCAGAATAAAGCGAGATAGATGTCAAAATCAGCTGTTCATCGCGAATTTCTTTATGCTCTCGTTTCGCAGTTGTTTTAAGGTTAAAACTGTTACAGGTTTTTTAGCAATTTTAAGACTTCTTTCACATTTTATAGTTTTTATTACACTTTTTTTATAATATTTTCACTCAAATTAGCACAAGTTTAACACTCTTCATTTGCAATTTCTACGAAATTCGTCGTTTTGACATATATCTTCCTTCTCATTATCCACTCTTCGTTGACGCGTGAGAGCACTCAGCGAAGCGGCCCTACCTTATCATTGTATAATGTGTTGCAACACTTTCGCTTTAATTTTTTTATACAATTTTGTTGTTTTTATAACATGCTGCCACTTCGATTATTTGCTTCGATGTTCGCTTCGAAAGTGAAATTATAAACTTCCTTCGTTAAACTTTGTTTAGTAGCTAGTAATTTTAGAGAATAGGCGACAGAAATTTAGCGATAATCAGGTTCAGAAAGGCAAAATCGGAAAATTTCTCTTAACGAAGAAAAGTTAATTTAAACGTTAAAAATTTAGCTTTGGCAATTTCCAGAATCCAGTCTCTGGACTTGTTTTCTTTACTTGATTGTTTTGAATTTGACTAGATTTATGCTAAAAATAAATTGTGAAATAAGAAATTTTTTCGAAATGACATTCGATTCCATTAAAATCCGTCTGTTATAATCAGAGCTTAAGACGATTACTCTCATCGTTACACATCGTAACTTAAATCTGACAATGGTTTAAATCGCGTCATAAAAATCTGAATATTCTTTTGGGCCTAATTTCAAAGATTATCAATTACAAACAATTCAAAATAAATAAAACACAAATGGATTCAGATGATGATTTAATCAATTCAATGTATGTTTTATTAAGCAATTATTACCAAAATCGTAAAAATGTGCAACGGAGAAAGAGGAAGTGCGGTATTCTTCCAATAAATATTTCAAAAAAGTTTCTCGCAAAATAAAAGAATTTGATGACGAACATTTTGTTTTGCATACAAGAATTACACGGCCTCTACATATGTGACTTGCTGCTTACCTTAGTAAGCAATAATCTACAAAAGTCGCTACAGAAAATTACACCTGAAAAGCGACTTTGCTTAACAATTTTGTTAGAATTTATTTATATTTTAATATAAATGACCTGGATGTGAGCAATTGCAATTTGAAATTAAAGGTTGCTTATAAACAATTGAAGCGTCGATGCGAATAACGTTGTAAGCGACAAATTATAAGCTTCCAAGAATTGAATTGCCCGTTTTTAATGGCGCACTTACACCGAGAAAAATGCTTATGTTAAATTGAAAAAAACCTAGTATAATTTATAAGATTGCTTTGGCAGTTTTCAGCCTCCCAAGTACTTCATCAAATCGCCTAAGTCTTACATGTTGGCTTGTCAATTTTTATTTGGGTGATAAATTAACCAAGTATTTGGTAATTTTTTTTGCACTATTTTTTTAAAAAAATTTCATTTCAAAAATACAATTTTTTTCGGGTTTTGGTTTTTTTATTTCCCTTTTCTTTGAAGCTGCCGCCGCCGCCTCTCGCTCTGTGATTTGCTTGACTGAAATTGGCAACAACACAAATTTTTCTTTTATGAACACCGTTTTTTTCTTAGAAATTATTGACTTCTCGGCTTTTCTTGTAGGTTGACGTCTATTATAACAAGAACATTAAATTAAATTAAATTAAATTAAAATAAATTAAATATCCAATACAAAAATTGTACTTTCCTTCGCATGCCGTTGAGATTCGGACCCACTCCAACCGATATCACTGTTTATGAAGTCACTACACTACTCCAAACTCCTTCGTTACGCGGAGTGATTTATTCAATATTAATTACAACTGAAGCTGTGCTGCAGCATAACACAATAATCTATTAAAAGATTTTTGTTGTATATCTATCAATAGAACACTGTCACATACTGCATCTGTTAACATAGCTGCAGTTGTGTCAGCAATTACTAGTAAGGTTGCTTGGATCAGTGGGTAGAACGATGGACTGGCGCCAAAAGTTCCAGGTTCGACTCCGCACGGCGGGTAATGTAATAAAATTTACTGGTGTGAATATTAACGTGTGTTTTTTAATTTACTTTATGTTATTTTTGAATTTAAAAGTGGTTTTATTATCCTTCTCTCGTGTGCCTAATGACGCAGCTGTGTTTTTTTTCCGAAAATAGTTCAAAACTATGCTTAAGGAGGTATTCTTGGTTGGCAAAAATTTTTGTTCGATTTTTTTATATATATTAGCATATTTTTATAGCTAGGATATTTGAAAATATTGCCCTAAAAGGGTTTTTTGAAATTTGAAATACTTTAGGAGATATGGCCGTTTTTGTCCAGCAATGTTTTCGCCAAAATGCGTTTTGCTTAATTTGGCTACTTTTTTAATGCAACGGTTTGAAGCAACCACCGAATTTCGTTCAACATGTTCTTTATTAGGTAATTGTTTAGTAGGTAAATAGTATATTGTTGTTTGGTAACTTGTTTGTATTCGCATTTTAGAAATAAATGAATACATATTTTAGAGCTTAGGTATTCGAATGTTGGCAGCGTTTAGTTCACTTTGAATTGAGTTATAAACCGGACGCGCGAGTGCATACAGTTTTGAAAAGTACAGTTTTGATAAAAATTTTTGTTTGTGGTAAAGACAATGGATAGAAAAAGTAATAGAAATAACAATAAAAGAAAAACTGGTAGCAATCGAAAAACTCGTCTCTTGAAACGCCAGTTTCGTGATAACCAACACGAAAGAAATGAGGACACCGAATTCACAAGTACATCGGCAAAAAACTTTAAAAATAATGAAAACGAAGACATAAGCATTGACAACAAAACGGAGAATTGCATTTTGGAGTTTTATACAGTTTTCTCGGCTGCTAATTGCTAATCTGGTGATATGTGGCAAATGTGAAGGAAAAATCGAGTTTAAAAAGCATCACTGTATGGAATTGGCTTCAAAATTTGTGTTCACTGCGCTTGCCCGACCACTACATACATTTTTTCGTCGTCTTTGGTTGGCTAATCATATTTGATGAAGCACAGTGAGCCGATGATTTGTTGAACAGATGCCTTGGCTCCGAAACTCAAAACAGCAACGAATCATTCATCGCAGTGCTGTGGTCATTCGCACCGAAGCATATGCACACCGGCGCACGCACTATTGAGATTGCCAATTATATTGCAACTGTCATATTTAACGAAGGCTTTTTGCCACTACTTCAAATAATGAACCTAATGGGCATCCCGATTGGCAACGTCACATATGATATCGCCATGTCTCGGAACGAAGAACGTTTGAAAAGGTCCGAAGCCAGAGCTCTTGCCTCATCAAATGAAGGTAGAACTGCTCGAAGAGCACAAAGAGCCGCTGAGTCCTCATTTTTTAAAGAAGCGGTAGAAGTTCTTTATGGAGCTGGCATTGCATATTGATATATGTAAGTATTTCACAAAAAAAAAAATGTTTTATTGCCTAAAATTTTCTTTGAGTTTTTTCAAAATCACGTTTTTAAATTTCGAAGTCACTTTTCTCTGGTTCTACTTAACCGATTTTGATGAAACAAAGTGCAATCGACGCAGAATTATCATCATTCTGATCCCTACCTTAATCACAATTTTAAACAATTTTTTACTATTTTTTTTTTACACTAAACTACAAAAAAAAAACCCAAAATCGGATTTTCATTTTACAATGACCGCCATTTTGTAAAAAATAATCGAAAAATTAAAATTGAAGTAGGGCCTAGAATTACGTCTGCACTGAATCTAACGCCGTTTATTTTTTCCACTTCAGATAATCCGAAGTCTAGTTATCCGGGCCGCAAGCAGCATACCTTTTTTTTCGACGGCTAACTTTGAAGGCCGACAACTTTTTGAACAGCCCTCGTTCAAGTGTACATGAGTTCACCTCATATCTGTCAAGTGTTGTTTTGGTGCAATTAAGCTCAACTTTATTTCGGCTGCACCTGAAAACATTTCTTTTAATTTAATTAGAAATATATTTAAAAAATTGTGCATTGATTGTTTGATTCATGAGGCAACAATGAGCAGTCAAGCTCATCATAAATTGTCTGGAATACCACTGAAGCAGCAGCGTTCGAATGAAGTTGATTTGGCTGGTAAGCGTCTGGAGCACTGGCACTCAACCAACAATAACAGCAAATAATTATCCTATTTCCGTGTAGAACGATTCTTGGAGCAAATGGCTTATCTGTGCATGAACAATGACTACTCGGACATGGAGTTCTTGGTAGAGAGTCAACGTCTGCCTGCACACCGCGTTATATTGACTACCTTTTGGCGGACTAGCGGAAATTCAGCTAAAGGCTCCTTTAGAAGCTTTTAAAGCGCTATTATGCTACATCTATTTCGGTCACATGCCACTTTAACTGGGCACCATTTGACGCAAAGCTGCCAAGTAGAACAAGGAGAAGCACTAAGATTTATTTTCAGTAAGTTATTTTTTTATTAAAACCGAGTCTTTAAACTTTCAGGATTTATTTTCGTTCACTCTGAGGCACAGCCACCAATTAAATCATTTGCTCTGCGTCTAGTCTTTAACAAAGTGGATGAAACTGCATTACATGATCTTATTATGCAATCAGAAATCACCTACGCTGTATTCGTCTACAACCTGATGAAACAGAAAGGCATCGAAGTTAGCAGTGAAATGAAACGAAGTCTGCTGGAACTAGTGTGTTTCTATAAAAACTGTGAACCGCTTTCCGAAGACCTTATTGAAGATCGTTGGTTTAAGCTGAGCACTGCAGATCGTGAAAGTCAATCTTCGGGCTGGAAAGATGGTGAACTGGCGTAAAATTTGTTTGCAGAAATCGAACCGAAAACATCAAGCAGCTATGCAGCTATTATACGAGGAATGGCCAAGTATTACCAGGTAATTTTGTTAAAAAAGCTTAAGTGATAAATTTTGACACAATATCAGTTTTAAAGGCTGAATGTGCCTATGCTTTGCTGCAAAATGCAACAGAAAAGCAACTTGAGTTGGACACGCAAACATTAATTTTCATTATTGCTATTACACACCTACTCAAGGAAAGTACCGATCAACGCTGGGATCTGTGCAAAGATTTATTGCAACAAATGGCGCAGTAACAACTGGTGAAAGTTTTAAAAGAATTCAAGCATCTTAATATCCAATTCAGCCCTGCGTCTTATTATTACTTGCTGATTATATTCTGTCGCGAACGTGGGACTGTCTCGTATGTCATTGTGGATATATTAAACGAACTGGAAGGCAAGGAATTTGAATTTGTTGATCTGAAGGACACATACTTCTTTATTACAGCCGTGGATGTGTGTCGCAATCATTTGCATGATAGAACATTAGCCAAAAAGGTGCATGCATTGTTGCATGTAGGCTACAACTACAACTTGATTGGTGAAACTTACAAAGAATCTATCTATTATCGTCACTACTTTGCACTGTTGTGCCAGACACAGTACATGATAGTAGAAAAGGCGCATGAAATTAATTCCGTTATTCAAGAACTTATATAAAGTTTTAAATTTGTTTTATATAAGGTTTTTATTCAGGAACTCGGAAACTGTGACAACAAATTAGGTTTTAATTTAATTATTATAGGGAGCGGTACCAAATCTCAAGAGCCAAAATCTCCACCATAGAAAAATCTTCAAGTTACAAAATATACAAACTTGAAATATCAAATAAGAAAATCTCCAAAGACAAAATATCCAAAATCATAATATCCAAGCCAAAATCACCAAATTTATTTTTTTTTTTAACTATACTCCAAACACTTTACATATTTTTTGTAATTTTTAATTCAATCAAAAATGATTTGGAATTTTTTTTTCATAATAATTTCATTGCTTTGATATTGATATTTTAACGTTCTAAAAGAATACAAAATTGTATGGATCAAACAAACTATGACATTGACATTGCCGTAAACTTAGGCTTAGATTAATTTAGTTTTAATTTAAAACTTTAATAAACTTTTTACTTAAAAAAAATTAACTAAATCTTCAAAAATGTAAATTGCACCATTTATGAATTCGCGTGAATTCATTCATAAATGTTGCAATTTACATTTTTTGAGTTTTTTGGAGATTTTGTCCTCGGCTTTCTTGGGTTTGGCGATTAAGTTTTTGAGATTTTGAATATTTTGTGCTTTAGAGATTTTAGCTTTGGATATTTTGACTTGGAGATTTTGGTGTGGATATGTTGTCGTTTTGTGGTTTGGATATGTCGTACCCAACACATTATTATAACGTATATTTCTGCAAGTGCATTTAATTTCTTTTATTTTCCATTTAAGAACAGAAATCTTACACATTCCAAAAATTTTTGCATGCATTTCCAACAAGGCTCAGAGCCAGGCTGTAACTTGTTTGCAATACTCTGTAGAAAACAACATGGAATTCATGCCTCTGGCCAAGAAAATCAACGAAGTATTCACGCTAAATGAGGTGCATATTTCAAAAATTAAGTCGCTGTTAGGCGATAAATTTCTTAAAACACCAGAGCCGATTAAAGTTGAGGTATAAAAATGTTTTTCCTTTTAATTTAAGTTGGTACCATACCATTAGAAATTTAAATTTTTATTTAATGGCATTAATAAAAAAAATTAACAATTAAATTTAAACTAACCGGTGTTTATCTTTGGTTATTCCAAAAGCAAAATAAGAAGACTTAATAAATGTTAACAGAGTTTCGGGAGTGAAGGTGATGAGAAACGAGTTTGACTTCTCAACGGCTCGTTACCTTCGGTCGCGAAATATCTATTGGCACTATTTGGCACTTTAGTGCGTTGAGTGGTTTAGGTCGATTGCAAATTTATGCTTAATAGCTTTAAACTTAATAATGATACATCTATTCTATGTTATCTTTGGTGGCAATATCAGTCTTTCAAAAAAATTAATATTTTAATATTAATAAACGGAATTTTTTGTCGATTTTAATTTTTTTAAAAATGTTCTTTTTAAAAAAAGTCTAGCTTCAAAATTATTTATTTCAAAAAAATATCCCAATATTCCTTTCCAATTAGAAGTTATTATTAAAAATATATTTTCATACTATGTCTGTATTAGCAAAACTCGTTTTCTGTTAATTATTAAATTTCCCTTGCTCAGTTTTTTTCTAATACTTTTATTAAGCAACTGAAATACAGAAAAGTATCTTGGTTACAATATCTTTAGAGATTTTTCCAATTTGTGGTATTACGAGTATAGCTCCAAAGTGTAAAGAGAAAGTTACAAAGATAAAATACATAAGCAAAATTTCCGATGCAGTTGAAAAAAATTTATATGTTCCACAAAGTAGGGTAGCATAAGTATAAAAAAACAAATCAATGCAAAAATATTTGTTTCTTTCAAAAATGAGCACGGTTATTCTAAATATGAGCAAGGGAAGTATGAAGTATAGAAATTTAATAATTAACAAAAAAAAAGTTTTGTTAATATAGATTCACATGGTATGAAAATAGGTTTTTAGTAATCTATAGACTATTTAAAGATAGACTATTTTGTTAAAAATATGAAATGAAGATCCCTTGTTTTTTTAATGAAAGAAACAGCTAATTAATTTTTGTGTAAAACTGAAACAGTTTACGCAAATAAATTTTAAGCTATTAGAAAGGGGGTCAAAACGCATTTTTTATATAAATTATTTCTACAACAAAAACAAGTTTTATGTAACTTTTTGCGAAAACAATCAATATTTCAAACGTCGAAGGTTTTTCTTTCAAACTTATAGAAATGAATGGAATACTTTATTATTTTATTGTATTAAATGTATTCTTTAATTTTATTTGTCTAGTTTATTTTGTGTTTCAATATGATAAAGATTAAACGAAATTAATTATAAACTTAAGTCAAACTTAATCAGATCAATCATTTTCTCCAGGGAATTGTAAAAGAGAGTTTCTGTTTTTAAGATAAAGTGCAAAAACTTTTTTCAAATTTGTTCATGAACCGTCAATATTCATGAGTGTAAAATAAAAAAAAGAGATGGGTTCATCTGTATCTTAAAAACGGAAAGTCCCTTTTACAACATCCAGGAGAAAATGTTTTATGATTGGGAGGAATAAAAATTAAATCTAAATTACAAAAATCTTGTTCAGAAAAATTTCTGACTAGATTCTTGGAAACGCAATTGTAGGTGTGTGGTGACAATTGAAGCAATAGAGAGCAATTTTGGTGAATTTACGAATACGTCACCTTTTGCTACACTTTTCATACGAAAGAATACTCAATTTGACAGTATCGAACTTAATGGCGCTGTGGTGAGTACAACCGCAAATCATCCCTGCCTAGGGATGATTTTCTATTGGGGTTTGTGATAGTATTGTGCTTTTTGTGTTAGTATTGACCTCAATTTGACATAAAACAGTACATGAGGCTATCCCTTTCGCACAGTCGAAAATCGAAGTTTCCTATCTCTTTAACTCTGCTTCAGTCTTCAAGCGAACGTCAAGCAGGTAGGATCTGCAACTGCATGATCCTTAAATACATGACGAAAAAGAGTATAAGAAGTAAAGTTGCTTATGAAGTAAATAAAAATATAACAACTAAATTTCCACTTTTTTAACACGCGACACTATTTTAAAAATTGTTTTGGAACACACGACACTATTTCAAAAGCGACCCTGAGTTAAAATTTTATTTTTTTGTTAAAAATCATTGTTTCTTTGTTTGGAGATCTTTAACAATTTGTGTGTTAAAAAAAAAAAATCAAATCTCCAACATTATTGATACATTTTTTTTGTTTGTTTGCATTTATCATTTCCCCATGTTCCCAATGCTATCCCATTATGAAATTTTGTGAGTTTTTAGCTGAAATATATGCAAACCACATAAATTAAGAAGAATTTAAAATGGATATTCTTTTTTATTTAAAACATTTAAAAAGTAAAATTGAAAAGTTAAATTAAAAAATGTAAAAAGAAATGGATACTAAAAATATTTTCAGATTTTTTTTATGAAGTTTTAAAAACGCCTAAAATTATTTCCCCTGGACTAGAAAGCTGTCTTAACGTTGGTTGATTTCATATGCACTGTCCCCCAAAAACAAAATTTTTTATTAATAAAAATAACGGCATGGCGCATTTCATGGAGTGTTATAAAGATGTAAAGTTGAAAAATTTCTGCACAAAAAAAGTATGCCAGTTTAATTTTCAGCTTAAAATATATTTGTACTTTTCGCTGTTCGTTTGGCTTTTTACGTGTCCGTCTGCTTATCAGTATTTCACAGTATATACCAGAGTACAATGAAATCACGTAATGCCTTTAATAGCGCATCCTTTTCTAAAAAAAGTTCTGCATTTTTCAAGAATTCTGCATTTGTTCTGTTCTTTTCTAAAAAAAATTTTGACCTCAAAATATATCGTATTCTTTTCTCGAAAACGTTGACAGCAAAAGTATAACAAATACAGAATCTTCTGACCTGTGAAATTCGATGGTTTGCATTCTGCCCTCTAGTAATACCAACATAAAAACAGCAAAATTAAATAATTTTGACATTTCATATTTGAAGCAAAAATTTTAAATTTGAAAAGGTCTGAAATTGAATGCAATAATTTGTCGGTTAAGGTGCGTGTTTTATTAAAAGTGAGTTGCTCGCCTCGTCATCTTCATCATCTGAAGAGCAATATGTAATATTCAATGAAAGAAAAATTCGCGTGTAAGATTCTTCATTACAGAAGTTGCTAATCGGTTTTCAGAAAAGAAGGTAAGAGTGTGTTTATAATAAATATATTATATATACAGGGTGTCCTGCAATTGAGTGCAACTATTTACGGAGCTGAAAGGTTATATTGAGCTGAGCAAAAAATCGTATGGGAGGGGGGGGAGGCCTATTTTCACATTCATAGAAGCTACAGAGTTAATTAATATTTCAGGAGTTTGGTTTACGTTATTGTTTCTAGCAGAAAAACTAACTTACATAAAACTTATTTTGAAAACAATGATATTATCTACTGCATAATTAATTGTAATGTCATTATTACTCAGTATTTTCTAATAAGTATAATATTCTAAGTACAGCCAACTTTTTTATTTTTAAAGATATGTTTATGTTTTTGGTGTCATTGAAAAGAAAATTGAATAAGTTACAAAATTGATAAAAAGAATTCATCTATGACGCGAAATTCTGAGAAATTTGCACAAAAAGTTGAAATTTGGTAGTTTCAACCGATTGATTTCATCTTCACAAGAACACAGCTCGGTAACGGTTAAGTTGATGGGGTTTACTGATATGCCGTTAGAAAAGTGATTTTATTACCTTTATAATGAGCTATTAAAATTAGAAAAGTGATTTTATTGCCTTTATAATGAACTATCAAAATAAGATTTATGTAAGTTAGTTTTTCTGCTAGAAGCAATAAGAATGTAGCTCCTAAGAATGTGAAAATAGACCCCCCCCCCTCCCATACGATTTTTTGCTCAGCTCGACATAACTTTTCAGCTCCGTAAATAGTTGCACTCAATTGCGGGACACCCTGTATATAAATAGGCAAAGGCAAAACAGTTCAGTACCATTTTCTCCTGTGTTTCTCAACCGATTTTGATTATTTTTTTTTAAATGAATCAGAATAGGGAGGATCACCGACGGATTTTTTAAAAAAATTAACCGATTTTGATGTTTTTTTTTTTTAAATGAATCAGAGTAAGGAGAAGGAGTGCACCGAATAGTTTTTAAAGAAAAATGCTAGCTGGAATACCCGGATTCTATCGGGGTGGTATGGCGAAAAGGTCGAGTTTCGATCCCTGGCGTACTCTAGTAATTAATAATTTGTGAGTTTTATTTAAATTTTCTTCCAAGTTTAAGACCAATTTTCGTCGGACAACTGCCTATTTTTTAATTGAAAAGTATTGGACTAACAGGCAGTATATGGAGAGAAGTTATAGGAAGTTAGGAGGAAAACTGCAAACCACTCAAGAAGCTGGAATGTTATCATTCTTATGGTATGCTTTATACTTTTTTATATTAATGTTTTTATCTTAGAAATTGTTCTGTTAGAAGGTTTGCCAGCAATAAAAACAGTTTTAGAGAGGTTAGCAACCTCTTCAATATGAGCTCTCCTACTCATTTAAATCCTTTAATAGAGTATTGAGTTTTTTAATGAAACAAATTGCTCCAGAGGTAATTAAATTTCCCCGCAATGATGCCGCAAAAGAAGCTGTTGCAAAGGACTTTGAGAGGGTGTGGTATGGTCAGGGTTGTTGTAGAAACCAAGAGCTTTTGGAATTAGAATTGAAACCTACAAATATTTTGCTTAGGTGACATCGGATAACATAAGTTTCTGTGACACTTAAAAGACATACCGGGTTCGATTCGAACATAAAACCGCCAAAACAGAATCCATGACACCTAAGCAAAATATTTGTCAGTTGCAATTTTGATTCCAAGAGCACTTGGTTTCTACAACAACCCCGAGTATGATTCTACTGAATTTTTTAATGTGTTTCCAAACATTGCAGATATCAGGTTTTTCAAATGTTTTAGGATGTATAGACGGCAGCTATATTCCCATAAGGACTCCTAAACACAAAATCAAATTAACTTATGCAAATAGCCATGATTCTATTTCCATCACACTGCAGAGAATTTGCGATGCAAATTTGAAATTTTTAGATGCGTTTACGGGTGTGCCAAGCAAACTTCATGATGCGCGAATTCTTAAGCTCTAATTTATTGGGAAAGGACTACCACAAATTTGTGGATCAAAGTATCATTTACTTGGGGATTCAGCATATCCATTACGAGAATATCTGTTGACACCGTATCGAGATTATAGCAATTTAACAAATTCCGAGAAAAATTTCAATATCAAATTTTGTCAAACTCAAGTTAAAATTGAAAACTCGTTTTCGACTATTGTAAGGACTAAATTTTGAAAATGTTGAAACAATGTCGAAGTTCATTTTAGCTTGCTGTACTCTCCATAATTTTGGGAGGTAGAAGCAGGCGAAACCGAAGTGCCGGACAACACTCAATCTGAAAATGCAGAAAATGATAGCAGAGATACTATGCTTACGAGGCTAGCGGAAATAAAGCGAAATATAGTTAAAACACAATAGTAATTCAATTATTTCAGTTTATTTAATAAGGTACCACAGTAAAAAAATAAATAAATTAAATGAAATATAATCTATTTGGAAAATTTATTTCGAAGATCATGGCATGCGTATCAGAAAATTTGTGATAGTTATTTGTTTTATAATTCCATTTATTCAATAGGAGCATCTAAAATTGCAACTCAAGTTATCAACTGGGCTAAGGTGATAATTGATAGTTGATAATTAAAATTATCATTTTTGCTGCATGTAGGGTAATTATCAAATTGACAATCACTTTTTTCGTATTGATTTCGTGCAACAGCTATTTCGGTGTCGTTTTCAAAAACGACAATCAAAACAGCGACTGACGACTATCATCTTACAGGCATGCTACACAGGCCAGTATACTGGCCATGTAGTTCGAAAAACTTATACATTCAGACTTTTTTACAAATACACTCACACTGGATTCACTTTCACGGCACTTTCATCGCTACTAGCAACGATATTTCAGAGCCAGTGGATTTTGACAGCAACGGCTAGTGTATGCCAAAAAGGGGGATATCTGTGTTGTTTTTAATTACTTTTGGTGGATTCATTTCGGGTTTTTGTTCAGGAAGCAACATTGATAACTTGTTTACATTTACAAAGCAAATAAAACAAATGTGAAAAGTTGCAAATAAAAGTAAATAAAAGTGAAAAATATACAATTTTATATACAATAAATATACAAAAAAATATACAATGGAAAGAAAATGAACTCAAAATCAAATTATTAAATTAAATTGCTTCAATAGCAGCGAGAACCTTCGCATACGATACAATTTTTTTAATGAACTTTCACTAGCATGTGTAGCACCTCTTGCATGAAAGCAGGAAAGTTCGAAATTCTTCGAATCATTCGAACAGTGCATATATTCTTTCGCACTTTCACTGTCACTGGCCTGTGTAACCGGCCTGTTAGCCGATTTCACCCCTGGCTTTGTCGATTGAAGATGACATAGCGGAAACGTAGCAGATTGTATGGCAATCCTGGAGGTTGAATTATTGCATCAATAAATCATGATCTAACAATTGTTTTGTAACTTGGATTCTAACTTCAGTTGCTTCTTTTAATTTGATGGAAATTACAGTTGGCAAATTTCTAAGGGCCAGTTTTTCACTACGAGTTTAAGCTTTAGTCAAATTTAACCGATCTTAACTCAACAAAATTGGACGATTAAACTCGGTTTAATTAGATATTTTAGCATTCGTAGAAGTTAAATTGACTTAAACTATCATGTGATGTGTTTCTTTTTTGCCTAAACTGAGTTTAAACGTTTAATTTTGGTGAGGTAAGAACGGTTTAATTTGACTAGATTTTAAACATGTACTGAAAAACTGACTCTGACACGTATGCCATGGTTTGAGATGTATTTTATATATTCTTTGCTCTTATTTGTCACGTTTATCTATTAATTTCAACAATAGCGCTTGAATACTTTCAGCCTTTTCCATATTTTCTTTGTGCCTCCTTTCCTTTGCCTCTTCATTTTCTTTAAAAATTTCCAGCATTGTTTTTGGTTTTGGTTTAATGGCTGTAGAACAATTCTTTGAAGAGCTTGGTTTATCCATGTTTTGGGGTGATTTTTGAACAATATGCTGGCTGCTCATACAAATTTAGGGATGCACGGAGTTATCGATTTTTGATATTTTATCGAGCTCTTCTTTTAATTCAATCTTCCTGCGTTTGGCGCTAGTTGCAACATTATTTTTCACAGCAACCTTTTTTTTTTTATTATAGTTTTATGCCTTTGAAAAATTTTTTCCAGAGTTTTTCCAGCAGAATTTTTTCCAGAAAAGAATGCGCTATTATATTTCAAGGCTTCTGCAGTTCTCTGGTCGGCACTATATACAACCTCAATCGCAAATACGTCAGAACTCAAAATAACAGTGTCTTATATTGAAAAAAAAAATTTTTGCTTTTTTTCTGTTCTTTTTTCAGCTCAAAAGAGGTAAAAATCTTTAAATTCAGGTTAGAATGTAAAAAATTTGGCATTTTGTGAGGGCAGTATTTTTTTCCACAAAAGAATGCGCTATAAGATTTCTGCAAAATACCGCTTTAGCTCTTCCTTGTTTTCTGTGTGCTTTATAGAAATCGTAAGAGCGAGGGAATGCGGTTGTGAAAAGCAAGTATTGCATATCCAGCATATTATGAAGATTGTGTATAAAAACTTTAAAAAAAAATCGACTACAAAATCTAAATCTTTTATTATAAATATATTAATTTCTTTATGAATGCAAAAGCTTTTAAGGTCGGCGCTAATATAATCAGACTTTTAATCAGAAGCGCCAACCTCAAAGCTTTTGTATTCATAAAGAAATTAATATATTTATGATAATAAAACAAATTAAAAAAAAAATAAAATAATAAGTTTTCCAATGCAATAATATGTTTAAATAAATTACCAAACATGACCAAGAAATTAAAAGTTATGTTAAAATTATTTTTTACTTTGCAGTGATTTTGTAGTCGGTTTTTTTTTAAAGTTTTTATTTCTTCTTTTTTAGAGAATATGATAAATTTTCGAAGAAAGTGTATAAGCTACATAAATACAAATGTTCTTAAAAAAGTTGTTCTATTAGTGTATAAGCTACATAAATACAAATGTGCTTAAAAAAGTTGTTCTATTAAATTCTGAAAGTTTGTTGGTTATTTCAAATATCTGTTTCTTAAATTTAAATTAGATGTCACGTGTTTTGAAATAATTATTCCCATTATTGTAACGAATTTTACTACCCTAGTGTCAATATTATTCAAGATATAGTGTTTTTCTAATATTGCCACGCCGATTTGCTGAATAAGCGCCCAATTCCTTGACCGTTATTTGTAATAATTGTGCCTATCTCATACTTCATTTCAGTATCCCAGCATGAATATTAACTGAGATAGTGTTTTTCTAGTATTGCCACGCACATTTTTTGAATAACGCCTACTTTATTGACCGTAATTTTTAGTAATTTTGCCTACCCCTGTACTACAATAAATTTCAGTGCCCTTGTGCCAATATTATTCGAGATACACTGTTTTTCTAATATTGCCACGCCCAATTGTCGAATACCGCATACTGTATTGACCGTAATTTGTAATAAGAATGCCTACCCCTGTACTAAATTGCAGTACCATAGTATCAATATTATTCAAGATACACTCTTTTCCTAATATTGCCAAGCCCATTTGTCGAATAACGCCCATTTTCTTGGCCATAATTTTTATTAACTGTGTCTACCCCTACATTTGCAGTACACTAGTGTCAATATTATTCGAGATACAGTGTTTTTATAATATTGCCACGCCCATTTGTCGAATAACGCCCACTTTATTGACCATAATTTGTAATAATAATGCCTACTCCTATACTAAATTGCAGTACTCTAGTTTCAAAATTATTCAAGATACACTGTTTTTCTAATATTGCCACGCCCATTTGTCGAATAACGCCCATTTTCATGACGGTAATTTGCCATAATTGTGCCTACTCCGTCACTGAATTGCAGCACCCTAGTGTCAATATTATTCGAGCTTCAGTGTTTTTCTAGTATTGCCACGCCCCTTTCTCGAATATCGCCCACTTTAGATGGACATCTCCGTGCTTATGATATCTATCTGTTCACCAAAAATTGTGGCAATCAGGCATATGGTTTAGGAGTTATCGATGTACATACATTAAAAAAAATAAAAAATAAAAAAAAAAGAGAAACCGACGAACTTGAGAACCTCCACCTTTTTGAAGTCGGTTAAAAAGGGAGTGTTTATTTTATGTTATTACCAACAGCTGTAAAATGGCTTTGAAAGAGTCAAAGTATATTTAACAAGGAAGCGTCGTCTCGGAGCGGTGGGTACAGCAGCTGTCAAATACGTAGAATTATATAATTTGCAAATTTTGTTATTTGTTTTGCTTTTATTCGTAAAAACCTGATTTTGACAGGTGCTGTACCCACCACAAGAAAGAATTTTAACCACTAACACTACCTTGTATTATTGATCCATGGGAAAAATAAGTTCTTGGCATATTTACAAGGGTTTCGCAAGACCAAGCCACTACTATAATTCTACATCTGGCATCGAACATATTTTCAGCTAATATTTTTTTAGAACTGAATCATAAAAATAAATTTATACTTTTACTTTGCGCCTAACTACTTAAAAGCAAGTGTTGCACACAGAAAGTTATCGAAATATAAACATGGTTAAATGCAAAATATTATATAGTAAGATTATAAAATGCCTTTTTTTATATCAATGGGATGCAACATTGATTTTGAACAGCTCTGAGCGCAATTATGATATTTGCAATGCAGACTCAAATACTAGGATTGCCAAGTTACTATTATTTGGATTTTAAAACAAATATTATATTTTTAACTAAAGATTTTAATATTTTAGTAATAATGTAAGTAGCATTATTTTATACCGTTATTGATTAAATTAAATTATTGTTATAATTCCATATGATTACATATTATTCTATGAAATGTATGAATTTACCTACAAAACAACTTACTGTCAATTTCAGTTATTTGTAACATTTTTTTGTTTTTAAGTTTTTCTCTTCGCTTGGCAAGAAATCATTTAGTTTTCGCTTCGTTTTACAATATCGATGAATGATAGCTTGTCAACTGAACTTTATTCTTTTTTTTTTTGAAAAAAACACAATTTGTTTTTGTTAAAAATTTTTATATTTATTACTTTTACATTAAAACAAATAGCTCTTCGTCGAGTCATCTTTTGAAAACTTATTTTGAAAGATATCTTTACTTCTGAGATGTTTCTTACGTTCCAGATCAATTTGCAAAATTTAGTAGTTATAGGCACGTGTAAATTTATTTTTGTTACCTAAAAGTCTGCCTTTTAAAAAGCCGCAGATTCAGAGCTGCATAAGCTCGAACGAACGTACGAAAAATTGCCATTTCAACCCTTGAAAGGTCTTTGACCGAGCTTCTTTTGATAAATTTTAAGTAAGCTTTTATTTTAAGTAAGAGGCAGCAAATTTAGAGAGTTACAGTAGTTAAAAAAATATTAATATCGCAAAAATATAAAATTCAATTTGATTTCACACAGCACTTGTCAATTGTAAACAATTTGCTAAAAATTTATAGATACATAAGTGTTTAAGAAATGGCAGTCCTATACATATCACGATCTATATTACGCTCTCGCTTACGCTCTATCTTATTATATTTGCTTATGTCCCTCGTTTCCTTTACCATCGAATTTATGAAGCAAATGCTGTCGCCCGTGAAGCAAGCAGCGTGCAACCAAAGTACACGAACGGGAGAATTTCACGTACGAGTAACTTTTCCCACACCTATTGTACAGTGTTACCCCTTTGTGAGAAATTCCTCAAAACGTGAGGAAAATACAGGGGCTGTAAAGAATTTTATTTTGAGAAAATTTTGAGGAATTTGGTACAATTGTACTGTTTCATTTCTTTTACTCGGATAAATAAAATCGATCGAGAAATACTTGCACGCGCTGTCAATTTAGAAAATTTAAAATAAAAAAACAGAAAATAAAAAACTAAAAATTATTTTCTGGTTTCACCTTGAATTGTTTGATTTTAGTTGCCCGAAATTAAATTGATTCGAGGCATAAAAGCTGTACAAGCTACGTCTTTCACCAAATGGACGCTAAGTCGGAGAGAAGCGCCGCTTCTCGTAAAGAAAAGAAGCCGCCGGACAAAAGTGCGGCGGCGAACAAGCTGGTAAAGCTTAAATTCACGGTGCCTTCTTGTGCAGGCTCTGGCACACTTGCTGCGGCGCAGAATACGCATATCCCCATTCTTATGTCGCATGCGGCCTCTCATGACGATGCAAAAAACTTCCATAATCTCACTAGTTCCCAATCTGGTGCACATGCTGACGAGCAAGTCGCACCATACACCCCACTACAGTCCTCAAGTGGGTGGCCGACATTGGACAACGCTTCCTCCGATGTTATGGACTACGACTCTTCAGCCTCGCTGTGAACTTCCAAGGCAGCAAACCAGTTTTTACTGCTAAGCCAAGACAATGACGACAGTGCTTCAAAGCGCATGAGACACAGCAGCCCTCCAGCCCTCCAGCCCTACAGGTGAATACGGATAATGGAACCCTTCAGTCGAGTAAGTAGGTTAAGCGCTAGTTCTAATAGGTTTGCCATTTTGGGCGAAATTGATGTAGATCATGATTCACAATTGTCTTATCCAAGGACAGTTACAAAAAATAATATTAATAATATTAAAAATAATAATTGCCCTGTCAGCAGTGGGGTGTCAAAGGTAAAGAACGTGGGTTGTCCGCCGATTTTCCTGTTCAACGTAGATATAAAAAATCTCATTGTTCGGCTTAATGCTTTGGAGCCTAAGGTTTCATTCAAAATTAAAAACATTTCTAAATTTAAAAGTAAGCTTTTCTTAGACGACTACTTGGCATACGTCGATATGATGGCCTTCCTTAAAGATAGGAAAATAGATTCTTACTCTTTCACACCCAAAAATCTTAGACAGATTTCGTTAGTTTTGCGTGACATCTTTTACTCTACTGACCTGTCCGACATTCAAAACGCGCTCGATGAGATTGTACCTAACACAGTCAGCAAGGTATCAAAATTTTCTCCTTTTTCAAATAAAAACAATTCAGAGACGGGACTGTTCCTCGTTTCGCTTAAGCCGGTAAAGAATCTGAGAGATATTAGCCACGTCAAATATCTCCTGAGCCAGACGGTGGTGTGGAAGTCTCCGAAGTCAAAATCTAGAGAATTTCAATGCAGACGCTGCCAACATTGGGGGCATATAGCGCGTAACTGCAATCGTCAATACACTTGTGTTAAGTGTAGTGAAAAGCATGAACCTGGGGAGTGTCCTCTAAACCAGACCGATAATGCGTAACCATACTGTGTTAACTGTAAGCAAGTAGGGCATCCGGCGAACTGGAAAGGTTGGGAGGTGTTTAAGAAATTTCTGATGAATAAAAAAAATGCTTAAAGATGCTGCTGACTTAAAAAAAGTTGCACACCATAATACAGCGCAGGCCGTTTCTGATTCCGGGCTTTTCTATGCAAATAAATCTTTTGCAAGTCTTTTTTATTCACAGCCACTGCAGCCTGCTGTGAATTCTTTACATTCTGCAAAACGTCCCTCATTTATTAAAGACATTCTCAAACTTGCCGATTACTTTTTAATACCTGAACAGTTGTCTCTTGAGCAGCAAGTTCAAAATTTTTTAATTAATTACAGAAACCTTCCAAAGGATCAAGCAAAATCGCAATTTTTAAGTCTGCTGTCTCAAGTTAAATCATCTTATGGTCCGTAATGCCTACAACTTTCTGTCTTTTAATGTAAGGTCGTTGGTGGATAATAGTCGAAACAATAAAGCTTATTTGGAGGATTATAATTTTATCGCCGATAATTCATCGGTCGGTGTAGCAGTGGTATTAGAGAACAGATTTAATTATTCTCGTGTTGCAATTCGAGGAGTATCCTTTCCCCATTGCTTTGTCCAACTATCGTTATCTGGTCACGGCACTTATAAACCTTTTCTATTAGGCTCGATTTACATTCTTTGCAATTTCCCAGTTTCACAGATACACGCAAGTTTATGTGAAATCGCTAACATTGCCAAACATTTCGAAGGCACATTTATTGGGGGTGACTTCAACGCGAGAAATATTGCTTGGGGTGACAACTTCAAAAATTGCAATGGCAGATGCTTCTTAAGGTGGTTGCAGGACTACTCTCTTGATTTCATCAGAATTGCGGATAGCTGTCCGTCGTTTCCTTCTGCTGCATCTTTCCTGGATCACTTTCTGATAAGTACAAATATTATTGACCTGATCAACAAAAACTTCTCAATCTCGAGCCTACCAACATTCTCTGATCACTTCCCAATTCGTCTCAGTTTATGCATAAACAACCTTGACTTTTGTATTCGAATGCCTCGAGTTTTCACTTCATTCAAAAAAACTAACTGGTCTCTGTTTAAGCGCGATCTGGAAAATGATTTAGTCGACAAAATGCCTCCGAACAACATTAACTTACAGAATTATCTATATCGATGATTTCTCTGAAATAATTAATTCTAACATCTCCCTACACTCTGAGGAAATTGAATGCAAAAGAGGTAAGTTCTTCGTCTCTGAGAACATTTTAAAATTATTTAAAATTAAATTCGCCTGGCAAAAGCAACTGAAATAATTTTTCACAGGTATTTTAACAGAACAAGTGACGAGTACAAGATCCTGTCTAAGCAGATACAATTGCTTAAAATTATTATTAAGGAGCAGGTCTAGATAGAGCAAGCAAAAGAGTTTGGGAAAAAAATTGCATCGATAAAGCCTGGCCCCAGGGCGTACAAACAATTATATAAAATAGTTGGAAACAAAAAAAAGGATCTTGTTCGGAAGTTTCAGTAAATGGCGTCATTTTAAAAGATGAACAAGATAAATTGGAAGCTCTTCGTAGCCACTTCGAGCAAATTTATGCAGAAATTATTCCTGATAGGATTGATGTAGACGTGATTAAAAACTCAATTGCTGCCAATATTTCTGGCATTCATCCTTCTGTGCACATATTTAGTGATAATTTTAATTCTTTGAACAACAGCGACAATTTTAATTTTATTAAAGCCGATGAAATCGAGAACATTAAAAAAACTTAATAATAAAAAATCGGGCGAATTGGATAAAATATCAAACTTCATTATTAAAAAACTGCCAGCGGCAGCATTAAATTTCTTAACCATCATTTATAATAATTGTTTAAATAACGGAGACTTCCCAGACAAGTGGAAAGTAGCAAACATAATTCCTATAAAAAAAAGGCAGCAGCACTGACTTAAATAATTTTCGGCCCATTTCAATGTTATCAAATCTTGGTAAAGTGCTCGAACGTATTCTTAAACTGAAAATGTAGTTAAACAGGGAAACTAATTATATATCACATTTTCAATTCGGTTTTAAAGAAGCGCATTCTACTGCTCACGCCTTATTACTCTTTCATGACAATATCGTGCGTAAATTACGTCAAAAAAAATGAACAGTGGCGGTCTCTTTAGGCATAGAAAAAGCTTTCGATAAAGCATATCAGGATGGCATACTATTAAAACTTATCAATTTAGGGTTTGATCCCTTTTTATTAAAAATGTTTCAGAGTTTTTTCTCTAAAAGAAGGTTCTGCGTCCAAGTCAACGAGTCTGTTTCCAATATTGATCTGGTGAAGAGCGGCGTTCCTGAGGGCTCGGTGCTTGCCCCTCATTTGTTTAATATTTTTTTATATGGCTTCCCTCACGAATTGTCTGGCTCTAGAGGCATCTTGTACGCTGACTACTGTCTCGTTTACGCTCATCATGAGTCCCCCATTGTTGCTCTAAATACGGTCTCTAGACATCTACAAGTGATTAATGAATTTTATAAGGGCTGGGGTATTCGAATAAATGTCTCCAAGTCTGAGGCTATTTGTATCAGAAATGCGGCAGGCAAATGTGCTAAAAAAGTAACACCCGAAAGCAAAAAACTTAAGTTATTCCTGAATGGCTCGGAGATATTATTCAAAGATAACATCAAATACTTCGGTGTCAACTTTGATAAATTGCTCAAGTTTAATAAGCATGCGAGACTTAAACTAAAGAGGGCGCATAACTTAATTGGTATGTTCTCTAAACTCTTGAATAATAAATTCTTGAGTCAAAATACGAAGCTTTTGATATACAAAGTTAGCATCCGTTCATTCTTGCTGTACGCGTTCCCCATTTGGTTTTCGATTTCTCCTACGGTGGCCAAAGAATTGGAGGTTTTAGAACGAAATGTGTTGAGACGATGCGTGAACAAGAACTTCCAGTCTTTCGCTAAGCGTTACTCAAATAAATTCATTTATAAAAAAGCCTCAATAAATCCGATTTGTCGCTATGCCTTATCTTTACAGAAAAAAATCGTAAGTAATCTTTCTTTCCACGTTAATGATTTTTTGAGAGAAATGTTTATCTTTCAAACACAATTCAACTGGTCTTCGGTTAATTACTTGTCTTCAGTTGGCGTGTTGAATAAAAATATCGAAACCGATCTTGATTTTGACACCCCACTGTTGCCTGCATTTTATATAAAATCACATCCAAATACCCACAGGGGTTAACGCTTAAATGAACTTGTTTTCTATTTTATTTTTATGTTCAATCATTCTCGTTTTACATTACACCATTTTCGTGGTGGATGAGTTAATATTAAGCCTAGTTTTAAGTGTTTTTTTTAGTGTGTAAGCTGTATGTATGTATATAACTGAGAGAACACGTCTCACTGTTATTAGTAATGCCGGGAGCAAGCATTGTTTTCACACGTTAAAATGAATGTAACAATCATGTATTTTCGATTCGTAGCCAGTATTGCTAGTCTCTTTTTCTTATTTTATTTTTTTTTTAGAACAACACAATTATAGTTCTAAGCAAAGATAACAAGATAGGAAACTTAAAAAACATAACCTCAAAGAAGGTTTGCATGTATTTGTGAACCAAAAAATGCAACCCTGAACGCCACTCTTGTTCTTTATCGGCCGCAAACTCTAAAAGAAATCACTTTGCAACCCCTTAAAATAATGCATATCATCTGTTTTTTATTACACAAATATTTAAGTTGGGTTGCAGTAACCAGTTTTCAACCTAAACTGATTATTGCATCCCCTTATTTTGGTTAATATATGCTTTCAAAGTTTGCCATTTTCTTCAGTTTTTGTATTTGTCAAAATTTTTGAAAAATTTAATTTTTCACAAACCCCCGTTAGTTTACACAAGCCCCCGCTATTCGAGGTGAGATAAGAAAAAGGAACGCTCTTCTTCTTTTTCTGCATTTTTCTTCTGAAACTTAGTTTTCAAACAAGAAAAATAGTGCATGGATTGATGTCCGTGAAGTTAACAACCAATTTTGACAACCAATTCCATTCTCACCCGTTCTATGAGGTTTTGACAGTTCTTCAAACGTCAAATGCGATATGTCCGTGAAGTTAACAACCAATTTTGACAACCAATTCCATTCTCACGCGTTCTATGAGGTTTTGACAGTTCTTCAAACGTCAAATGCGATTTTTCAACAACTATTTTGGACAACTGTTTTGCGACTTTTAGGAGATGGACAAAAAGCGATGGTGGAGCTTTAAGGACAACTTATTTAAACAGTTCGGAAAACAGGTGAGAAGAAAATTTTACATAGTTATAACACAAAAATAAATCAAATCATTACCTACGCTCACAGGCTCAAAAAAATGCAGCATTCATTTTCATGGACCAGAAGCTTTTTGGAGTTGTTGGACATAACACCTCAACGCAGACCAATGTTTTATACATGGATAAGTCGGGAAAATATGTAACTTTTTGATAAATATAATGGCAATTTAATAACTTTTTCCATTTTCTCGTAATAGGCCTTTTTCTTTGAGGTAGAAATTTGACGGATGCTTCTTTCGCCTGCTGGACAGAAGGCCTTGGAATAGATGGATCATTTACCAACCATCAAGTAGGAATTCAAAATACCTTTTATTTGATACCAAACGTATTATTGTAACTCTTGAACTTCTTCCAGAGACCTGGCAAATCCTTTCCAAGCAAATATGGACACTTTCCTTTTAAGAGTTGTTGGGCACTTTTTGTCACTGGAGCAACTAAGTTTCCACAAGCATCAATCACGTAAATATATATCTTTTTGATGGCACTGATTTTGAATTCATAACTCTTATAATTTTTCTATGCCAGGTGTCATCTTTGGGAAAAGCAGATTTAAAGCTATTTTTAAGGATTCTGGACAGAACCATATGACCAACTACAAAAAATTATAGAACATCAACAAGGTATGTATAATAGCTTCAATTTTAAATCAAGTTCATTAAGTTTTGTTTCTTACTTTTTCCAGAACACTACCTAATCCTTTTAGGACCAAATTGGCCAATTTCATTTTTGGAGTTGTTGGGCCCATGTAGTTGCAGGAGCATCGTCATTTATGCAAGCATCAATCAGGTAAGTATGCACCTTCTTGATAGCATTTATTTAAAATTTCTAACCTTCGCCATTTTTTTTTTACCAGGCTTCATCCTTGGAAAAACTAGATTTTGGACGATTTTAGAGGATTTTGGACACTTTTTCATTGAAAACTAAAAAAAGTCATATACCATCAAAAAGGTATTTATTGCAGTCTTATGATGACATCAAACTTATTAATATTTCTTCTTTACTTTTTCCAGAATCCTATGTAATCCTTCCTGGACCAAAATGGCCAATTACATTTCTGAGGTTGTTGGGCTCTTGTAGTTGCAGGAGCGAGTTAAGTTATATCAGCATCAATCAGGTAAGTATACACCTTCTTGATAACATTTATTTTAAATTTGTAGCCTTCGGCATTTTTTTTTTACCAGGCTTCATCCTTGGAAAACCCAGATTTTGGACGATTTTTGAGGATTTTGGACACTTCACCATGGAAAACCAAAAAAAGTCATATACCATCAAAAAGGTATTTATTGTAGTGTTATGATGACATCACACTTATTAATATTTTTTCCTTACTTTTTCCAGAATCCTATGTAATCCTTCCTGGACCAAAATGGCCAATTACATTTCTGAGGTTGTTGGGCCCTTGTAGTTGCAGGAGCGACTTTATTTATATCAGCATCAATCAGGTAAGTATACATCTTTTTGATAGCACTTATTTCGAGTTTGTAACCATTACCGTTTTTTTATGACAGGCTTCATCCTTGGGAAAAGC
Organism: Coremacera marginata; assembly: GCA_914767935.1. Lineage (NCBI taxonomy): Eukaryota > Metazoa > Arthropoda > Insecta > Diptera > Sciomyzidae > Coremacera > Coremacera marginata. Next base: position 99,855,924 of record OU612043.1, read on the forward strand.
GGATTTTGGACGATTTTTGAGGATTTTGTACACTTCACCATGGAAAACCAAAAAAATCATACACCACCAAAAAGGTATTTATTGTTGTCTTATGATGGCGTCAAACTTATTAATATTTTTTCCTTACTTTTTTCAGAATCCTATGTAATCCTTCCTGGACCAAAATGGCCAATTTCATTACTGCGGTTGTTGGACCCTTGTAGTTGCAGGAGCGACTTAAATTATATCAGCATCAATCAGGTAAGCTTACACCTTCTTGATAGCATTAATCTGAAATTTTTAACCTTCGCCATTTTTTTTTACCAGGCTTCATCCTTGGAAAAACCAGATTTTGGGCGATTTTTGAGGATTTTGGACACTTCCTCATGCAAAACCAAAAAAAATCATACACCACCAAAAAGGTATTTATTGTAGTGTTATGATGACATCAATTTTATTAATATTTTTTCCTTACTTTTTTCAGAATCCTATGTAATCCTTCCTGGACCAAAATGGCCAATTTCATTACTGCGGTTGTTGGACCCTTGTAGTTGCAGGAGCGAATTAAATTATATCAGCATCAATCAGGTAAGTATACATCTTTTTGATATCACTTATTTCGAGTTTATAACCATTACCGTTTTTTTATGACAGGCTTCATCCTTCTACCTTATGTTTACTGGATCAAAATGGTCACTTTCGATGTTGGAGGTGTCGAGCTTTTGTTGTTGAGGTAGCAAATTAATTTATACCAGCATCAATTAAGTAAGCACTAACTTTTTTAATCCCATTTATTTTGAGATTTTAAATTGCGTCTTTTTTTCATATTTTCTTTTCAGATTTAAGATATTTTAGAATTCATATTTTTTATTTTATCTACGATGGATAAAAATGGACTTCATCGTTGTTGGTGGTGTTGGGCATTAGTTGTTGCAGGACTCACTTAATTTTAACCCAAATCAATAAGACGAGTATCAGGTCCGTAGCCAAGGAAGGATTGTATTTTAATCAACTCCTTTTAAAGAAAAATTGAGATAATTATGTAAATTTATTCAAAAAAGCAAAAGTTATAATTTTCAATACCATTTAAAAAAGATCGCTTGAGCAATAAAAACACTTTTTAAAAAATTAAAATTTTTTCAATAATTTTAAATTTGTATCGATGGCTACATATTAACAAGGTTCCCCTAAAAAATTACTATTTAATTCTTTGTATAAAAATTATTCAGCTAAGAAATCGTTTAAAAAAAAATCATATTTTGGTTTTTGGCGATTTTACCTCTATAACTCTCAACTTGTTTGAAAAAAATTTGAAGAAATGAATCACATTTTCAGTCGTAGCATCATAAGAAAATTTAACAAATATATAAATCATTACATTTAATTAATTATTTTTAACTTCTCAGGCAGAACTACATAAAGGAGTAAACATAATTACACACCATCAAAAAGGAAATTTTAATGGCTATACTTTGACATAAAATTCATTACTGCCACTTCTTTTCTTTTCCTAGCTAAGCAAACGATTAATGCACTAGACAAAAGTTTTTGGATATTTCAAGCTAGTCTCTTAAACTTTTATTAACAATAAATTTATGTTTTACAATTAAGATTTTACATTTAAATTTTTATTGTCACTTTAAGATATATAAGATAACATCAGAAAAATATTTATTTTAATAGTTAATTGATACCAACCATATAAGTATTTTTTTTTAAATAAATTTAAATTAAATTGCTCATTTTAAAATCAAATTGTTTTATTACAATAAAAAATTGTGTTAACAGAATTTGATTTTGGACAGTTACAAAATTATTGCAAAATTTTTTTACATAGCAGTTAACAATGAGATAAATTAAACTAAATAAATAACATAAATGTTTAAAATAACAGTTAACAAACTTAGCTTTAAGGTTAAAACTTTTTATATAAATATTTTTTATACAAATATCTCTATTATTTTCCAAACATGTTCCTAATTTTCATGCCAGCTGGTCAGGACTAATTGACTGCTTTCGGCCACTGGGCAGGAGCGCGTTGGCACTGTCTTCAGAGGCATACAGCTTCTAAAAATAAAAAAGTAAATTCTAATAAAAAAGATTTAAATATTTTTCACTTTACTTATTTAAACATCAAAGAAACTAAAAAATGTTGTTAAAATGTTATACTATTACAATGCTACATTAATAAGGCAAAGGAATTATAATAATAAATGTATATATAAAAACCATTTTAATTAAATAAATTGTTTTGATTTTTAAATAATACTATTTTTTAATAACTTGTGTTCAATAACTACCTTACAATTCTTCATATTTATTTAAAATTTAGACCTAGTCATCAACAACTGTTGTTCATCAACAACTGTTCATCAACAACTGTTGATCATCAACAACTGTTCATCAACAACTATTGATTATCAACAACTGTTGTTCATCAACAACTGTTGTTCATCAACAACTGTTCATCAACACCTGTTGATCATCAACAACTGTTGTTCATCAGCAACTGTTGCTCATCAACAACTGTTCATCAACAACTGTTGATCATCAACAACTGTTGTTCATCAGCAACTGTTGTTCATCAGCAACTGTTGTTCATCAACAACTGTTATCCAACAACAACTGTTATCCAACAACAACTGTTGTTCATCAACAACTGTTGTTCATCAACAACTGATGTTCATCAACAACTGTTGTTCATTAACAACTGTTGTTCATCAACAAATGTTGAAGATTAAAAATTTGCGAGAAGTGCTACCAAGAAGGTGGATACTTACCCGATTGATCCTTGTAGAAACAAAGACGATCCTATAGCTTCTAGTACCCAACAACCGCAGAAATGTAATTGGCCATTTTGGTCCAGAATAGATTACATAGGATTCTGGAAAAAGTAGGGAAAAAATATTAATAAGTTTGATGTCATCATAACACTACAATAAATACCTCTTTGATGGTATATGACTTTTTTTGGTTTTCCATGGTGAAGTGTCCAAAATCCTCAAAAATCGTCCAAAATCCGCTTTTCCCAAGGATGAAGCCTGTCATAAAAAAACGGTAATGGTTACAAGCTTGAAATAAGTGCTATCAAAAAGGTGTATACTTACCTGATTGATGCTGATATAAATAAAGTCGCTCCTGCAACTACAAGGGCCCAACAACCTCAGAAATGTAATTGGCCATTTTGGTCCAGGAAGGATTACATAGGATTCTGGAAAAAATAAGGAAAAAATATTAATAAGTTTGACGCCATCATAAGACAACAATAAATACCTTTTTGATGGTGCATGAGTTTTTATAGTTTTCTATGAAGAAGTGTCCAAAATCCTCAAAAATCGTCCAAAATCCGCTTTTCCAAAGGATGAAGACTGGCATAAAAAAATGACGATGGTTACAAACTCGAAATAAGTGCTATCAAAAATATGTATACTTACCTGATTGATGCTGATATAAATAAAGTCGCTCCTGCAACTACAAGGGCCCAACAACCTCAGAAATGTAATTGGCCATTTTGGTCCAGGAAGGATTACATAGGATTCTGGAAAAAGTAAGGAAAAAATATTAATAAATTTGATGTCATCATAAGACAACAATAAATACCTTTTTGATGGTATATGACTTTTTTTGGTTTTCCATGGTGAAGTGTCCAAAATCCTCAAAAATCGTCCAAAATCTGGGTTTTCCAAGGATGAAGCCTGGTAAAAAAAAATGGCGAAGGTTACAAATTTGAAATAAATGTTATCAAGAAGGTGCATACTTACCTGATTGATGCTGATATAATTTAAGTCGCTCCTGCAACTACAAGGGCCCAACAACCTCAGAAATGTAATTGGCCATTTTGGTCCAGGAAGGATTACATAGGATTCTGGAAAAAGTAAAGAAGAAATATTGTTAAATTTGATGTCATCATAAGACTGCAATAAATACCTTTTTGATGGTATATGACTTTTTTTAGTTTTCCATGAAGAAGTGACCAAAATCCTCTAAAATTGTCCAAAATCTAGTTTTTCCAAGGATGAAGCCTGGTAAAAAAAAAATGGCGAAGGTTAGAAATTTTAAATAAATGCTATCAAGAAGGTGCATATTTACCTGATTGATGCTTGCATAAATGACGATGCTCCTGCAACTACTAGTGCCCAACAACTCCAAAAATGAAATTGGCCAATTTTGTCCTAAAAGGATTAGGTGGTGTTCTGGAAAAAGTAAGAAACAAAATTTAACGAATTTAATTTTAAATGGAAGCTATTATACATACCTTGTTGATGTTCTATAATTTTTTGTAGTTGGTCATATGGTTCTGTCCAGAATCCTTAAAAATAGCTTTAAATCTGCTTTTCCCAAGGATGACACCTGGCATAGAAAAATTATAAGAGTTATGAATTCAAAATCAGTGCCATAAAAAAGATATATATTTACGTGATTGATGCTTGTGGAAACTTAGTTGCTCCTGTGACAAAAAGTGCCCAACAACTCTTAAAAGGAAAGTGTCCATATTGGCTTGGAAAGGATTTGCCAAGTCTCTGGAAGAAGTTCAAGAGTTACAATAATAAATTTGGTATTATATAAAAGGTATTTCGAATTCCTACTTGATGATTGGTAAATGATCCATGTATTCCAAGGCCTTCTGTCCAGCAAGCGAAAGAATCATCCGTCAAATTTCTTCCTCAGAGAATAAGGCCTATTAGGAGAAAATGGAAAAAGTTATTAAAATGCTATTATAATTATCAAAAATATACATATTTTCCCGACTTATCCATACATAAAACATTGACCTGCATTGAGTCGTTATGTCCAACAACTCCAAAAAGCTTCTGGTTCATGAAAATGAGTGCTGCATTTTGTTTGAGCCTGTGAGCGTAGGAAATGATTTGATTTATTTTTATATCATAACTATGTAAAATTTTCTTCTCACCTGTTTTCAGAACTGTTTCTTCCAAAGGATCCTGCAGCGCATTTTGTCCACCACCAAAACTGTTGTCCAAAGGGTTGTTATTTTTTTTTGCCAAATTGCGATTTGACAAGTCGAGAGCTGTCAGTTGTTCCAATTTCAGTCGTTCCTCACTTTTTGACAGCTGAAAAAGTTGTTGGCAAAGAGTTGTTAACTTCACACCCGCAAATGCGATATTTCAACAACTATTTTGGACAACTGTTTTGCGATTTTTAAGGAGATGGACAAAAAGCGATGGTGGAGCTCTTAGGACAACTAATGGAAACAGTTCGGAAAACAGGTTAGAAGAAAATTTTACATAGTTATAATACAAAAATAAATCAAATCATTTCCTACGCTCACAGGCTCAAAAAAATGCAGCTTTCATTTTCATGGACCAGAAGCTTTTTGGAGTTGTTGGCCATAACGCCTCAATGCAGGTCAATGATTTGTATATGGATAAGTCGGGAAAACATGTATCTTCTTGATAATTATAATGGCATTTTAATAACTTTTCCATTTTCTCCTTATAGGGCTTATTCTCTGAGGTAGAAATTTGACGGATGCTTCTTTCGCCTGCTGGACAGAAAGCCTTGGAATAGATGGATCATTTACCAACCATCAAGTAGGAATTCAAAATACCTTTTATTTGATACCAAACTTATTATTGTAACTCTTCAACTTCTTCCAGAGACCTGGCAAATCCTTTCGGAGCAAATATGGACACTTTCATTTTAGGAGTTGTTGGGCACTTTTTGTCGCAGGAGCAACTAAGTTTCCACTAGCACCAATCACGTAAATATATATCTTTTTGATGGCACTGATTTTGGCATTATAACTCTCATAATTTTTTTATGCCAGGTGTCATCCTTGGGAAAAGCAGATTAAGAGCTATTTTTAAGGATTCTGGACAGAACCATATGATCAACTACAAAAAATTATAGAACGTCAAGAAGGTATGTATAATAGCTTCCATTTTATATCAAATTCGTTAAGTTTTGTTTCTTACTTTTTCCAGAACACTACCTAATCCTTTTAGGACCAAATTGGCCAATTTCATTTTTGGAGTTGTTGGGCACTAGTAGTTGCAGGAGCATCTTCATTTATACAAGCACCAATCAGGTAAGTTTGCTTCTTGATAGCATTTATCTGAAATTTTTAACCTTCGCCATTTTTTTTTACCAGGCTTCATCCTTAGAAAAACCAGATTTGGACGATTTTTGAGGATTTTGGAAACTTCTTCATGGAAAACCAAAAAAATCATACACCACCAAAAAGGTATTTATTGTAGTCTTCTGATGACATAAAATTTAACAATATTTCTTCTTTACTTTTTTCAGAACTCTATGTAAATCTTCGTGGACCAAAATGGCCAATTTCATTACTGCAGTTGTTGCGCCCTTGTAGTTGCAGGAGCGACTTAAATTATATCAGCATCAATCAGGTAAGTATGCACATTCTTGGTAACATTTATATCAAATTTGTAACCCTCGCCATTTTTTTTAATCAGGCTTCATCCTTGGAAAACCCAGATTTTGGACGATTTTTGAGGATTTTGGACACTTTACCATGGGAAACCAAAAAAAGTCATATACCATCAAAAAGGTATTTATTGTAGTGTTATGATGACATCAAACTTATTAATATTTTTTCCTTACTTTTTCCAGAAACCTATGTAATCCTTCCTGGACCAAAATGGCCAATTACATTTCTGAGGTTGTTGGGCCCTTGTAGTTGCAAGAGCGACTTTATTTATATCAGCATCAATCAGGTAAGTATACATCTTTTTGATAGCACTTATTTCGAGTTTGTAACCATCGTCATTTTTTTATGCCAGTCTTCATCCTTTGGAAAAGCGGATTTTGGACGATTTTTGAGGATTTTGGACACTTCTTCATGGAAAACTATAAAAACTCATGCACCACCAAAAAGGTATTTATTGTTGTCTTATGATGGCATCAAACTTATTAATATTTTTTCCTTACTTTTTCCAGAATCCTATGTAATCCTTTCTGAACCAAAATGGCCAATTTCATTACTGCTGTTGTTGGGTACTAGAAGCTATAGGATCGTCTTTGTTTCTACAAGGATCAATCGGGTAAGTATCCACCTTCTTGGTAGCACTTCTCGCAAATTTTGAATCTTCAACATTTGTTGATGAACAACAGTTGTTGATGAACAACAGTTGTTGATGAACAACAGTTGTTGATGAACAACAGTTGTTGATGAACAACAGTTGTTGATGAACAACAGTTGTTGATGAACAACAGTTGTTGATGAACAACAGTTGTTGATGAACAACAGTTGTTGATGAACAACAGTTGTTGATGAACAACAGTTGTTGATGATCAACAGTTGTTGATGAACAACAGTTGTTGATGAACAACAGTTGTTGATGAACAAAAGTTGTTGATGAACAACAGTTGTTGATGAACATCAGTTGTTGATGAACAACAGTTGTTGATGAACATCAGTTGTTGATGAGCAACAGTTGTTGATGAACAACAGTTATTGATAAACAACAGTTGTTGTTGGATAACAGTTGTTGATGAACAACAGTTGTTGATGAACAACAGTTGTTGTTGGATAACAGTTGTTGATGAACATCAGTTGTTGATGAGCAACAGTTGTTGATGAACAACAGTTGTTGATGAACATCAGTTGTTGATGAACATCAGTTGTTGATGAGCAACAGTTGTTGATGAACAACAGTTGTTGATGAACAACAGTTGTTGATAAACAACAGTTGTTGTTGGATAACAGTTGTTGATGAACAACAGTTGTTGATAAACAACAGTTGTTGTTGGATAACAGTTATTGATGAACAACAGTTGTTGATGAACAATGATGTTGTCAAGTAACAAATTCCGTTGATGGAAAGCAGTTTTTTTCGAACAATTTCTGTGTATACATTAATCAGGTGTTAACTAGGTCTAAATTTTAAATAAATATGAAGAATTGTAAAGTAGTTATTGAACACAAGTTATTAAAAAATAGTATTATTTAAAAATCAAAACAATTTATTTAATTAAAATGGTTTTTATGTATACATTTATTATTATAATTCTTATACTGTATTAATGTAACATTGTAATAGTACAACATTTTAACAACATTTTTTATTTTCTTTGATGTTTAAACAAGTAAAGTGAAAAATATTTAAATTTTTTTTATTAGAATTTACTTCTTTATTTTTAGAAGCTGTATGCCGCTGAAGACAGTGCCAACGCAGTGACAGTGGCCGAAAGCAGTCAATTAGTCCTGACCAGCTGGCATGAAAATTAGGAACATGTTTGGAAAATAATAGAGATATTTGTATAAAAAATACTTATATAAAAAGTTTTAACCTTAAAGCAAAGTTTGTTAACTGTTATTTTAAACATTTATGTTGATATTTCCATATCTATATAATGATCAATTAATTAATTTATTTGTTTAATTGTAAAAGTGACACGCAAGAAAGTTAACAGATTTGTATAATATAAGTAAATTTTCAAATCTCATTGTTAACTGCTATGTAAAAAAATTTTGCAATTATTTTGTACCTGTCCAAAATCAAATTCTGTTAACACAATTTTTTACTTTAATAAAACAATTTGATTTTAAAATGAGCAATTTAATTTAAATATATTTAAAAAAAATTACTTATAAGGTTGGTATCAATTAACTATTAAAATAAATTTTTTTCTGATGTTATCTTATATATCTTAAAGAGACAATAAAAATTTAAATGTAAAATCTTAATTGTAAAACATAAATTTATTGTTAATAAAAGTTTAAGACACTAGCTTGAAAAATCCAAAAACTTTTGTCTAGTGCATTAACCGTTTGCTTAGCTAGGAAAAGAAAATAAGTGGCAGAATTGAATTTTATGTCAAAAAATTCCTTGTTGATGGTGTGTAACTATGTTTACTCCTTTATGCAGTTCTGCCTGAGAAGTTAAAAATAATTAATTAAATGTAATGATTTATATATTTGTTCAATTTTCTTATGATGCTATGACTGAAAATGTGATTCATTTCTTCAAGTTTTTTTCAAACAAGTTGAGAGTTATTGAGGTAAAATCGCCAAAAACCAAAATATGATTTTTTTTTTTAAACGATTTTTTAGCTGAATAATTTTTATACAAAGAATTAAACAGTAATTTTTTAGGGGAACCTTGTAAATATGTAGCCATCGATCCAAATTTAAAATTATTGAAAAAATTTTAATTTCTTAAAAAGTGTTTTTATTGCTCAAGCGATTTTTTTTTTAAATGGTATTGAAAATTTTTTCGAAAAAATTTACATAATTATCTCAATTTTTCTTTAAAAGGAGTTGATTAAAATAAAAACCTTCCTTGGCTACGGACCTGATACTCGTCTTATTGATTTGGGTTAAAATTAAGTGAGTCCTGCAACAACTAATGCCCAACACCACCAACAACGATGAAGTCCATTTTTATCCAGCGTAGATAAAATAAAAAATATGAATTCTAAAATCTAAAATATCTTAAATCTGAAAAGAAAATATGAAAAAAGACGCAAGCTTAAATCTCAAAATAAATGGGATTAAAAAAGTTAGTGCTTACTTAATTGATGCTGGTATAAATTAATTTGCTACCTCAACAAAATACAAGGGCCCAACAACTGCAGTAATGAAATTGGCCATTTTGGTCCACGAAGATTTACATAGAGTTCTGAAAAAAGTAAAGAAGAAATATTGTTAAATTTGATGTCATCATAATACTACAATAAATACCTTTTTGGTGGTGTATGATTTTTTTGGTTTTCCATGGTGAAGTGTTCAAAATCCTCAAAAATCGTCCAAAATCTGGTTATTCCAAGGATGAAGACTGGTAAAAAAAAATGGCGTAGGTTTCAAATTTGAAATAAATGTTATCAAGAAGGTACATACTTACCTGATTGATGCTGATATAATTTAAGTCGCTCCTGCAACTACAAGGGCCCAACAACTGCAGTAATGAAATTGGCCATTTTGGTCCACGAAGATTTACATAGGATTCTGGAAAAAGTAAAGAAGAAATATTGTTAAATTTGATGTCATCATAAGACTGCAATAAATACCTTTTTGATGGTATATGAATTTTTTTAGTTTTCCATGAAGAAGTGTCCAAAATCCTCTAAAATCGTCCAAAATCTAGTTTTTCCAAGGATGAAGCCTGGTAAAAAAAAATGGCGAAGGTTAGAAATTTTAAATAAATGCTATCAAGAAGGTGCATACTTACCTGATTGATGCTTGCATAAATGACGATGATCCTGCAACTACTAGTGCCGAACAACTCCAAAAATGAAATTGGCCAATTTTGTCCTAAAAGAATTGGGTGGTGTTCTGGAAAAAGTAAGAAACAAAATTTAACGATTTTGATTTAAAATGGAAGCTATTATACATACCTTGTTGATGTTCTATAATTTTTTGTAGTTGGTCATATGGTTCTGTCCAGAATCCTTAAAAATAGCTTTTAATCTGCTTTTCCCAAGATGACACCTGGCATAGAAAAATTATAAGAGTTATGAATCCAAAATCAGTGCCATCAAAAAGATATATATTTACGTGATTGGTGCTAGTGGAAACTTAGTTGCTCCTGCGACAAAAAGTGCCCAAAAACTCCTAAAAGGAAAGTGTCCATATTTGCTCCGAAAGGATTTTCCAGGTCTCTGGAAGATGTTCAAGAGTTACAATAATAAATTTGGTATCATATAAAAGGTATTTCGAATTTCTACTTGATGATTGGTAAATGATCCATTTATTCCAGGGCCTTCTGTCCAGCAGGCGTAAGAAGCATCCGTCAAATTTCTACCTCAGAGAATAAGGCCTATTAGGAGAAAATTGAAAAAGTTATTAAAATTCTATTATAATTATCAAAAATATACATATTTTCCCGACTTATCCATATATAAAACATTGCCCTGCATTGAGGCGTTATGTCCAACAACTCCAAAAAGCTTCTGGTTCATGAAAATGAGTGCTGCATTTTGTTTGAGCCTGTGAGCGTAGGAAATGATTTGATTTATTTTTATATCATAACTATGTAAAATTTTCTTCTCACCTGTTTTCAGAACTGTTTCTTCCAAAGGATCCTGCAGCGCATTTTGTCCACCACCAAAACTGTTGTCCAAAGGGTTGTTGTTTTTTTTTTGCCAAATTGCGATTTGACAAGTCGAGAGCTGTCAGTTGTTCCAATTTCAGTCGTTCCTCACTTTTTGACAGCTGAAAAAGTTGTTGGCAAAGAGTTGTTAACTTCACACCCGCATGGATTGAGTACATTAATGTTTTAACCTTTAAGTTGTGATACAGGAATCTGTTTAACACCCAAATAATTACATGCATGCTCTTATTTTACTTTTTATCGCCAAACAAAGTTTGCATATTTTCACATAATAATTGGTTTTTTTTTATCACCACTACCGATTTGTGAAAGTTTCATGCCATAAGAGTTGCCAACTCTGATTGTTTTCTTAAGAATTCTCTTGGATGGCATAAATATTGCGCTGGTACGAAATGGCATATGTTTATCTCTAAGCTTTGTAAAATTGCATTGATCATGTATTTGCTTAAAATATTAAGTTGGATTTAATGGAACTACTTAAGACTGAAAATATTATTTCTACGTTAAAATGCAAATTTTGAGGAAGTAGAAGCAGGGTTCGTATTTGCTCTCATGAAGTTTCATGAATATGAGCCAATTTTTATTTAAAAAAAAACCTGCTCATATTCATTTTCGTGAAGAGCTGACTACATTCTTTTGTTCATGAACTGTAGAAGTAACCGCATAATCACAGAATGCTTTGGTATTGTATTTTTACTGCCACGCTGCTTCACATACATACACACAAAAAATTTAAGACATTTCGATGCCTTGAAGTGAGGGTTAGGAAAAACTCTCAAGTGAAGAGCATGATTACACTCCTCCTTATCAATATTATTCAATTCACGAACGGCTCACTTTGCTTTCTTCATTCGTGAAGAAAAAAAACATGAACGCTCTTTCATTATATGTTCAGAGTGATTCATTTTTCTTTACCATTTTCGTTCATAAATTGCGCTCCTCAAAAAAACTGACTTGAAGAGCGCTCTCTGCATTTCATTCATTTAATGTTTCTCGTTCGCGAGTTTTGGAAATTCCAAATTCAATTTATTACAATTTTTGCACTACTTTAAAAAAGGTCTAAATAGGGAAAAAATTAACGAAAAACATTCATAGCTCCCCGGGGTGCACCATAGAGGGGTAAAATGTGTGACCAGGTCCTATTATTTTTTCACTACCAATATTTCTTCTTAATGTACCCACCTTTCTCTGTCACCCTCTTTGGGGTCCACCTACAAAAATACAAAAGAGATAAATGTCGAAAATGGTTTATATCGTCCGAAACTGGACTCCTAGACGGGTCAAATGTATCAGCTGGTCCTATTATTTTTTGGTCCACAATATTTCTTTTCAACATACCTACCCCCTATCTGCCACCCTTCTCTGGGTCCCAATGCGAAAAATACAAAAAATGTTGATAAGTATTCATATCTCTACCGAATTGTTGACCCCTAGAGTAGTGAAAGGTATGAGCTGGTCATATTATTTTTTGCCCCCCAACATTTCTTCTGAACACACCCACACCCCATCTGCCAACCATTATGTGCTTATAGATCAACTAAAATTTTTCATCAAATAAAAACAAGCGATTCACGAGCGATAATAAATCCAGCACATCGCACATCTCGGCCGCTTGTATGGGAGGCTTGGTCAAAATTGATTTTTTAAAAAAGGATATATAAAAAAATTTAGTGCATTTGTAGTAAGGAGGATATTACTAAACGGATCAGATTTGTAAATACAGTGGTTGTAACTTACCCCTTTTTGGATATTTGAAGTCTATTCTTATGCAGTGCAAAAACGAAGCCACTTGAAAAGTATCTATTTTTAGTTTAGGAATGTGCTATTAGAAAAAGAGCATACTTTTCGTAAAAAATACAGTTTTATCATTATTTTAAATTTTTTTTTATAAAGATTTTTCATTTCTGCTTGGGTTTTAGAAGTACAAAATCAAGAAGACCTTAAAATTTTCAAAAAAAAAAATGCTAAAGCAATTTTTTTTATTTGCGCAAAGCGCAATCTTAGTTTTTATATGATTAGTTAAATATGGTTTATTGTGTAGTGGTTTTGTGTATGCAATGTATGTGGTGTCAAGGCACCACTTGAAAAACAACATAAGAATTTTAAATTAATTTTTTCCACATAATGTTTCATAAAAACTGTTTCAAAATAAAAAATAGTAAAGCTCATCTGAAAAATATAAAATTTTTTAAATTATTATGTGGGAAAAAAATGTTAAAAAACTATTAAAAATAAAAATGGAAAAAGTAGCGACTAGTTTAAACTCAATTTAGGCAAAAAAGAAACACATCACATGATAGTTTAAGTCAACTTAACTTATACGAATGCTAAAATATCTAGTTAAGCCGAGTTTATACGTCCAATTTTGGTGAGCTAAGCTCGGTTTAATTTGACTCGAACTTAAAAACTGGCCCTAAGTATTTTGTTGTATAATTTTCAGATGAAATACAATACGGCTTAGTCAGCAAACTTTTTACCTGCAATTTCCAACATTACGTACTTCATCTCTGAATTTTACGGGAATAACTGTTACATATATAAATATATTCCGAACACTATTTTGTCTCATAGAGAATAGGAACATATGAGCTATAATGAATATATACTTGGGCAAGTAATAAAATATTTTATTCTACGTGATTTTATAATTTTTAGCAAGTTTTTTGACGTCCCGTTGACCCAATTGATCTCCTATGAAGATAAATAAAAGATATTTATGTGTAGCTAAGACAAACAATCCAAACATTATAATTTAGTGGCTAAACAGACCGCTATAACACCTAATCGATATCTTAAGTTGTTTTTTTTGTCATATTAAAAGCTAGCCTGAAAAAAAGTGAAATTGGCAACTCTACTACTGACAATGAAATGGAAAAAAATTTATTTCATTCATAAATTTGAACAGCTGATATTTTTAACCCGAATCTTCCTTGAAAAAATTGTTTATTTTTTGGAAGAAAATAATGTGTTTTTATGTATAAAAGTTCATTTAACATGACGCTACAGTACAACAATAACAGGCTAAACTGTTTGATAATAATTAATGCACTTTACAGATAACTCTTAAGTAGCATAATTAGCAACTGACATATTCACCTCACTATTTTTGCAAATTGACAGTTGAGCAAAAACAAAGTCAGATGAGTGTTAAGAAATTAGTGGTGAACGAATTTTTCGTGTACGTGTGTTTTACTTTAGGTGAACAAGAATTCCCCACAGAAGTTTCCTATCTTGTTATCTTTGGTTATAAGTTTCTTGTCATTTTTTATCTCTGTAGAATTGTTCAATGTATACATGATTAGAAAAGTCTCAATAAAATTGAATTGAATTGAGTTTCGTTTTACTCGTTAACCCCCAGAATGACACCTTTAGTTTGAAACTTCGAGCAGAAAAATAAAGATAAGACCTGAACAAATTTTAAAAAAATAACCTACCTATTCCTACTTCTTTTCAGGCTGCTTTATACGATGCAATAGTTGAAAAATCTTAAAAATTTTACACTCAATTTTTAATTGACAATTAAAAAATGTCAGCTTTTTTTGTGATTTTGAACAGTTTTAAAAAATTTTTCTTTGTATCGGAAACATAATTACGTTTTTTTTCTCTCACAATGGCGGCCCAAAAAGGAAGACTTACAATTTATAATTTTTTCCATTGCGACCCTGAATGAAATGTTAAATGTTAATGAAATCATTCGGTTAATCGACTCCATAAACAAATTTTTATCATGAGATATGTCTTTTTTTTAATTTTTCTAGGGTCACCATGGAAAAAATTTTAAGTCTTACTTTTTGAGCCGCCCTTATGAGTGAAAAATCGTAGGAAAAAAATCAACCACACTTCAAAAATTTAAATGCCTTCCATTTATAATGTTTCCGACTGTGCAAAATTTCTTTCCGACTGTAAAATTTGATTAAAAAAAAAAATAAATCACCCAAAAAACTGATTTTTTTTTATATTGCCAATTAACAATTGGAAATCAAATTTTCGAAATTTTTTAACTATTGCATCGTGTAGAGTACTTTTTTTTTCTAAAATATTTTCGGACTTTGTATAAAAATATTTCTGCTAAAGGTTTCAACAAAAAAAGTGTCCTTCTGGGCGTTTACGGGTTAAATAAAAAAACGATTGGAAGAAATATGCAATACTTATACAATATGTTGATGATTTATGTTTAAAGATGAATGACGACCTAAGAAAAATAACGCAGTGGGCTGAATATAATAAACTTATGCTCAACCCACTTAAATCATATGTTTTGCCGATTTCTAAGTCTAGTTGCTCATTCTCTAATATATCTGTTATCTTTCTCAATGGTGTAGAACTGAATTTTGTTGATAAAGTTAAGAATCTTGGTTACCACATAAACTCCTCACTATCTTGCGAAAGCCATATCAATTCTGTTGTTTGTAAGGTTTACTATGTCCTACGGAACTTGAGGTGGACTGCTTCTTTTGTTCTTATTGAAACAAGAAGAAAGTTAGTCCAGCAGCTCATAATGCCAATCGTATCATATTCCGATGTTGTGTACAGTAAACTTGATTCTAGGTCGAAACTTAAATTACAATACGCTTTTAACAACGCTGTTAGGTATGTTTACGGCCTTCGAAGATTTGACCACATCAGCCACTTGGGCAATCAATTACTTGGTTGCACTATTGTTAACTATTTGGATGCTAGAAACTGCATCTTTTTGCATAACTTGATACATACTAGGACACCTAAGTATCTTTTTGACAAGCTCCGTTATTGTAGATCTAATAGAAATTTTAACCTCCTAATCCCTGTTTATAACTATATGAACTCTAGTAGATTATTCTTTGTAAACGCCATCAGATCATGGAATATGTTGCCTGCAAGGATTAAAAGTATCTCTAATAAACACACCTTTAATCATGAAGTTTTTTAATTCTTTTATTAATAATGTCAATATCTTTACTGTCTATTACTTTGCCTACATCTTTTATTTTTCTCTTATCATATTTTTATTTTTAATTTTTTTACAAATAATGAGTCTTGTTACTTTGAATTTTTTCATAATAATTTATATAAATAGTTGCTTATTCAATTTATTTCTCTAAAAACTTCATGTTTGTTTTTATATTTAAATTATATACTCCGTTGTTTATAACTTGTTTGCAATATATTAATACTTTTTGCATTTAAAAGACTGTGTCTTCCATGTAAACATTACAATAAATAAAATAAATACTGCAGCGTTTCTGCTCATAAATATATTTTAAAAACTATTTCGTATCTTAAATTTTTATTAAACTAAAATGTCGTTACAAAAATTTTTTCGAGGAACTTTATTTAAATTTGAGGAATTTGGGCTTTAAAAAGTGGCAACGCTGATCTTGTAGGCACTTACCGCATGGAACCTTCTTGCAAAATATTGCATGGAGCTACAAATTGGGAAAAACAAAAGTGCGCAATATTGTGTTAGAAACATGCAAAACGTTGTGAAATGTACTTTCTCCTCTATATGTTAGCTAGCCCACAGAATGAGTGACGGACTTCTATAATATGTTGAATATTCCAAACTGTGTTGGAGCAATTGACGGAAAGCACATCGCAATAAAATGCCCAAACAACTCTGGGTCCATGTTTTTCAACTTTTTATCTTAAATATCTTGAAATATCTTTATCTTGAAATAAACACTTTTTCAGTATATTTCTGATGGATACATGTAACGCAAAATATACATTCACTGTAGCCAGTATTGGTAGTTACGGTAGCCAAAGCGATGGAGGTAACACAAAAAGGTTATCATGATCTAGAGCTCCTGTATTTTGACGTAGAAAGACGTCTTACAGCGCGGTTTGTTTGGGGGTATTTTTACAAATATTTTCAAGGTCATGCTAGCGTTTCTAGGGAATACTTTAGGGTATACATAAAAAAAAACGAAATGGCCATTTCAGCCCTTGAAAGGACTTTGACCGAGCATCTTTTGATCACAAATGATCAAGAACTGGGCCTACAAGTCTTATGCCGATTCCAAACGACTAATGTTCTCAAGAAGCTTTCCATGGCAGTTTTTACTCTTTGAGGCTTGCCATTGTCTGCAGAGGTGACGGCCGAACAGAAAAATTAATTCAGTTGAAAAACTTTCTGTGCCAGGTGGGATTTGAACCGGAGTTCTCTGACATATGGGCCACACACTCTTTCCACTACGCCGCGGCCGCCACATACAGGTAGGATATACATACAGTCTTGCATATTCATCGCGCAAAGATAAAAAGGATATTAAAATGATTCGCGTTCTATCTTTTTTTAAATTGTAAATTGAAAGTACTTGCCTACTAGTTTGGCGGCATTTCAAAACGGCGCAGGGCACTTAATTTATATTTTCGCCGTCACTCGATAGTGCTACAGGCAGTAAACTTTTATTCTAAAGCCGTCACTTAGCAGGGCTGACAGGCTGGAAAAGGAATTAAGTAGGCAGCTTTGGAGCTTAAAACTTAACTGACTTTATTTGGCAAACTCCTTCCTTTATATAGTGAAATAACGGAACTTTAGTCTTAACTAAATAAATAACATTTTTGAGTGTAACATATGTTGTGATTGAGTGAAAATATTATAAACAAAAATCATATGTTCTAAAGTGTGAATATGTCAACATAGTGTGTGTGAGTGAATACAATACAAGTGAGCAACATAAATATGTGTTGTAATGAATTGAGTGTAATAAAACAAAGAAAGAAATGCAAATGTTAGCATAATCATATGTTCTAATGTGTAAGAGAATAAAATGTAAGCAAATGATATGATCACGTGATGATATAATATTGAGTGTAATAATATAACATGACAAATTAATTGCAGTATAAAACGAAATGAAATGGTGGCGATCGTGGCGTAGTGGGTAGAGTGTGTGACTCTTACGCCAGAGAACCCAGGTTCAAATCCTCCATCCGACACAGAAAGTTTTTTCAATTGAATTAACTTTTCTGTTCGGCCGTCACCTCTCTGCAGACAATGGCAAACCACAGAGAGTAAAAACTGCCATGAAAAGTTCTTGAGAACATAAGCCGTTCGGAGTCGGCGTAAAACATGTAGGTCCAGTTCTCGATCATTTGTGTGCAAACATTTCACATCACACACAACACAATTGATCATAAGAAGCTCGGTCAAAGTCCTTTCAAGGGCTGAAATGGCCATTTCGTTTTTTTTTTTTTTTTTTTTTTATAAAATGAAACAAGTGCAAGTGAACAATTATATATTGTTATCGAAATGATTTATTTAATGGCAATAGTGGTTGGGTTGGTACTCTATGAGAGTGCCCCACACCCCCATCCTTAAGACAAAAATTATTTATTTTTGTAAAAATAATCATAATTTTTGTTTTGTTATGAGTTTATGCAATTAAAGTTCTTACTTTTACTTTATATATGTACAATATTTTGTTTATAAGTACATTTTGTTTATTGAATCCATTTTTTAAATAAATTATTGTGGAATTCTTTAATTTCCCATTTAAATCTTAAATTGAATTTACTCCATTTTTAACCGACTTCAAAAAGGAGGAGGTTCTCAAGTTCGTCGGTTTCTGTTTTTTTTTTTTTTTTTTTTTTTTAAATGTATGTACATCGATAACTTCTAAACCATATGCCTGATTGCCATACTTTTTGGGGAACAGATAGATATGATAAGCATGGAGGTGCCCGTAAAAAAGTGGGCGGTATTCGATAACTGAGCGTGGCAATAATAGATCTCGCAATATTAAATACTACTGTATCTCGAATAATATTGACACTAGGGTACTGCAATTTAGTGTAGGGGTAGGCACAAGTATTACAAATGACGGGCAAATGGGCGTTATTCAACAAATGGGCGTGGCAATATTAGAAAAACAGTGTATCTTGAATAATTTTGAGACTAGAGTACTGCAATTTAGTACAGGGGTAGGCATTATTATTACAAATTATGGTCAATAAAGTGGGCGTTATTCGACAAATGGGCGTGTCAATATTATAAAAACACTGTATCTCGAATAATATGGATACTAGGGCACTGAAATTGAGTGTAGGGGTAGACACAGTTAATACAAATTACGGTCAAGAAAATGGGCGTTATTTGACAAATGGGCGTGGCAATATTAGAAAAAAAATATATCTCGAATAATATTGATGCTATGATACTGCAATTTGGTATAGGGGTAGGCATTATTAGTAAAAATTTCGGTGAAGAAAGTGGGCGGCTTATGACTACTGGGCGTGGCAATATTAGAAAAACAGTGTATCTTAAATAATATTGACACTAGGACACTGAAATTTATTGTAGTTCCGAGGTAGGTAAAATTATTCAAAATTATGGTCAATAAAGTATGCGTTATTCGATAAATGAGCGTGGCAATACTAGATAAACACTATCGCAGTTAATATTGACGCTGGGGTACTGGAATAAAGTACAAGGGTAGGCACAATTATTGAAAATAATGCTCAAGAAAGTGGGTGCTTATATAACAAAGGGCCGTGAAAATATTAGAAAAACACTATATCTCGAATAATATTGACACTAGGGTAATAAAACTCGTTACAAGAATGGGTATAATAATTTCAAAACATGTGACATCTCATTTAAATTTAAGAGGCAGATATTTGAAATAACCAACAAACTTTCAAAATTTAATAGAACATATTTTTTCGGAACAATTGTGCTAATGTTGTTTATACTCTTTTTTCGAAAATTTATCATATTCTCTAAAAAGGAAGAAATAACAATTTAAAAAAAAAACAACCGACTGCAAAATCACTACAAAGTAAAAAATAATTTTAATAAAAATACTTTTCCTTTCAATTTCTTGGTCATATTTGATAATTTATTTAAACATATTATTATATATGAAATTTTATTATCTTAATTTTTTTCTTTTTTATTTTATTATCATAAATATATTAATTTCTTGATGAATACAAATGCTTTGAAGTTGGCGCTTCTGATTAACAGTCTGATTATATTAGCGCCGACCTTAAAAGCATTTGTATTCAGCAAGCAAGAAAATAACGCCAAGAAGGAGGCGTTGCAGGTATAGAAAAAGATTTATATTTCTGATCAGCATCATCTCCTGAGTTGATTTCCGTGTGTCCGTCTGTCCGTCTGTTGACACGATTACAGCCGCAATTTTAAAGCTATCGCGATATAATAAAATATAAGTTTATTTTTAAAAAAGGAAGATCAAGGTCGAAAATGGGCCAAATCGGATGAAAACTACGCCTACCTCCCATACAAAGTGACTTTATATTATCCGTAAATGTCTTTAAAACCCACAAAATTTAAGAAATGCCTTGAAATTTTTCAGGTGAGCTTTGCTTTTTAGTTTTAATCCTGGCTATGAAATTTGAAAAAATCGGATGAAAACCACGCCTACCTCCCATACAAAGTGGCTTTATTTTAAAAGTAAAATCTCTTAAAAATCTGCTCAAATTAAAGAAATATCTTGAAATTTTTCATATAGGCTTTGATATATAATATGAACCATCTCTATGATATACGGCAAAATCGGATCAAAACCACGCGTACCTCCCATACAAAGTGACGTCATCAAAATAGGATAACTTTCGTTAATATATGAAACTGGATGTCATCGTGTGTGTCGTGGCTAAAGACTTCGAATATACTTCAATATGGCCGCGTGCGGGGTATTTTAGCTTCGGTACCCAGCCGAAGCTCCATCCTTACTAGTTTTGTTTGAGCTTTAAAATGGTTTTTCTTTTACCCATTTGACCTCCGTAAGTGGAATTATATTTTTAAAATTTTTAAATTTTCTTTATTTCTTTTTAAATTTGTTAAATAAATCATTAAATTTATCAATTGCAATGGTTTTAAACATTTCATCATTTTTATTCAGCGCTAACTCTTCTATATTTAAATTATGCAGTTTTGATGACAGTTTCTCCAAAGTCAGCGGTGTGCACAGTGGATTATCACAGCATCTTGCAATACCTTCATCATCATCTACTTTAATTTGGGATCCTTTAAAATTTTTCTCTGGTATAAATCTCAACTTTTTCAATCTTTTTATATCTGATATAGATGTACATTCCCAAGCAAAAAGTTGTACGGGCTGCTCGCTGGAAAGACATTTTATATTGTTTAAATTAGTATTTTCTGTATGGGTATTCATACTTCTTGTAATAGCTAGTATATTCTGTATACTGTCTTTCATTCCGGTTGGTATTATAGCTTTTAATGAGTCGCTGTTTAAAATTATTCTTGACAAGGCGTCAGCATTGGTATTCATTTTACCTTTTTTATAAACAATATCAAAATCATAATCGTATAGATCTAACCTTATACGTGTCATCTTGGAAGACGGATTAATATCAGAGAAGAGAGATACTAATAGTCAGTGATCTGTTATGACTGAAAATTTTCTATCGTTAAGATAGGGTCTAAAAAAATTTATCGACCAGTGGTATAGTTCTTTCTCTATAGTAGGTTTATTTAAATCATATTAAGTTTTTAGCAATTCTTAAAAAAATTAATTTTTAAGAATTACATTTGTGAGCTTTATTCCAAGTAATTTCATGAAGCAACAGGTTGCCACAACAACAATGTTCTTTACAGGACAACCACAAGCAGATTAGACAGCTGTTTCGTTGGTCGCTACACCAACTCATCAGTAATCTTCTGTGGCTCATGCAGTAAATTAACTTTGAAAATCTAATAGACACAACTTCTGCCAAAACCAAAGCGGCCACAATTCATTTTTCATCCATAAACTGGTGCGAGCCCGACCTCAGAAAATAAGATGAGTCATCTTTTTTAAAAAAAAAACTTCTCACGCCTTCTATGGTTTAATACCAACGAATTGTTGGTGCATTTACTATTCTGTCATCTTAATATCCATTCTGTTGCCTAAAAATACCCCATCAGTTATTTCCTTATTTAAAACTACACTTTCATCATTTATTTTAAAATTTAATGGTAAAATTGTTTCCGATCTTACAGGAATAATAATATTTTTTCTATAAAAATCTTTTTAATTGATTGGTAAAATAAATTCTCTGTCATTTATTATTAGAGTAAGTGTGTACGTTTCAAAATCAATTTTCGACTCTCAATGTTTTTCTAAAATATCACGCCCAATGATTCCATCGGTTGCGATTGGAAAATCAATCTCAACTAAGTATATGGAAACTGTGTTCAATTTCTTCTGTTTCAATTATAAAATTGAAATTTGTTGTGCCAATACATTCAATAAACTCTTTCGTTATGCCCGTTAATTTTGAAATATTTTTGGTATTAATATCATTTATATTATTAAGTTGACAAATCGAGATATCGGCTCCAGTGTCTATAAGAAATGTTAAATATTTGTTAGTATTTTTACATTTTAGATTTATGTAATTTGTTAAGTTTTGATTAATTTTGAGAAATAATTTTGGCCTCTGCGGGTAATAGTATCTGTTATCCTTTTATGACCGTTTCTATTCGCGCTATTTCTGTTAGTTGAGTTTCTATTTTGATTGAAATTGTTATTGTTTCGATAGTTATTGTTAAGGTTTAAAAAATTTTTGTTGCGATTTGTATTACTGTTTGAAAAATTATTGTTTCGATTTGTATTATTGTTTGAAAAATTATTGTTTCAATTTGTATTTGAAAAATTTTTAGTTCTATATGTGTTAATGTTATATCTTGAATTATTGTAATTATTGTTAACGTTGTTGTTATGATTTCTGTAATTGTTGTTTGAGGCGTTATTATTTTGATGGGTATGTATATTATTTCTGTAATTGTTATGTGAATTATTGTTATTGTTTCTGTTATATTGCTCTCTGAAATTGTTTCTGTTTTGAATTTGAAAAATTGTGTTTCTGTCTGACACTAAATTTTGCTCTGCTGTTAAACATCTTTCAACGGATTCGTTAAATGTTTTTGGTGCATTTGCCAATAAAATGGTCTGAAATTCTTAATTTACACCCTTTGTAAAAACATTTAATGCCATGCTCTCGTTAACTTAATTTATAGCGTTTTTAGCTTCTTGAGTCGGATTGGTCAAAGTTTTTATTTCAAAACAACTTAATTGTTCAGAGGTTTCTAAAATTTTTCCCTGAATTCAGATATACTTTGACTATTTTGTTTAAGTGTACCAAGTTCACTTAGTACCTGTTGCAAAGTTTTTGTATTAGGGTAAGCTTTTCAAATCTAAAAATGTCGTAGGCCTATTTAAACGGCCTAAAATACTTCTTACTTGAGCAGTTAATTTAAAATTATATACATATTTTATAAAAATTTCTTTATCTTAATTTTTTAAACAGAATTACTACATGATTCTGTTTGAACTATAAAATCTTCTAAATTTGTAAAATTTCCTTTAAAAATTTGTAGGTTTTTACCAACCGTATTGATATCAAAATTGCCCATTTTGGGAGAATTAGTTTCTGTTAATGTTTCTCTAATATTAATTTCTTCAATGGTAATTTTTTAATTGTTTTAAATAATTCGATATATATATCATTAAATTTTATTTTTCAAATTCCATAATTTTCGTCTTCTTTAATTAAAATATTATCGACTTCGATTTTTAAATTTTCGATATATTTTAATTTATGTTTTATATATTGTTCCAAAATTCTGTTTTTACTTTTTCTTAAGTTTAATTTAAGTTTTTCAATTAAAAAATAATATTTTTTATTGTTTCCATTCATTAAATCCTAATATCTAACGCTGCAGTTACACGTTCAAGATTTTGCTTTCAAGTTGATCACATATACTGCTTGTCAAAATTTTTCTGAATTGACAGCAGTGACGTAGGCTGCACGCATCTTGATAATAAATTTTATTTTCAAGATGCCATCGTCAAGGAAACAACTTAAATTGCTTGCCTCAATAAAAGTGCTGCAAGAAATAAATATCGTAATGAATCGCAACACATCATAATTTTATTAATTTTATCCATTGCTTGTGCAACGAAACTTTTTTTAAACCGAAAATGAAAATTTATTTATAATTACTGCGATCAGCTGTTTAACTTGACCGTCAAGTTGCCACACGACTTGAAAGAAAAAAATTGATATCAAGTTTGTGGTCAATTTCTAAAAGTGTGATTGTGTTAGTAAAAAAATGTGATTGTGTTGAAATTTGAAAGGCAAAAATTTAACGTGTAATCGCCGCGCAAGTAAGTGCAGCGTAAATTTTTGTTAACATCTTCCAAGTGTCACCACCAGCAACACAGGAAGTGCAACGCAAATTTCTTGCTCTTTTCGCAGGCCAACGTCCTCCAAGTGCCACCACTAGCAACACAGCAAGTGCAACGTTAATTTTTGTTAACATCCTCCAAGTGCCACCACCAACAACACAGGATGTGCAACGCATTTTTCTTGCTCCTTTTGTTGCACTTGCTTCTGTTGCTGGTGGTGGCACTTCGAGGATGTTAACAAAAATTACACTGCACTATTAAATTGTTAAACACTTATTAAATTGTTATTTAATCAAACACTAATTAGCATAATTTACTTATGCTGCTGGTGGTAGCAATTGGAGAACGTTGGCCATCGAAAGAAGCAAGAAATTTGACCTGCGCTGATTTGTTCTGGAGGTGATGGCACTTGGAGGACGTTGGCCAGCGAAAGAAGCAAGTTGCACTTGCTTTTGTTGCTGGTGGTGGCACTTGGAGGATGCTTACAAAAATGTTTAAGGAAATTTTAACTAATGCACCGGGAGATCGTTGGCCAACGAAAAAATTAAATTTTGTGCGGAAACTTAACTTTCACACTGCGTTTCTGTTTCGAAGTGCTTTTTTTTTAGTTTTTTAACATTTCTCAGCATTTTTTCCAAGGAAAAGTCAAAAATTGTCAGCATACGTCAAATCGTTGTAAGCTCAATTGTCTGCCTGACAATTGAGACAATTGAGCTGCCGACTGAGAAAATGTGAGTGTGTTAGTAAAAAATGTGTGAGTGTATTAGGATTGTTAAGACAAATTGTCTGGTGTAGACGCTGGGTTACAATAAATTGTGACTGCGCTGCACTATGTTTAAAAATCGACTTAACTAAAGTTTTATAAAATTGTCTCTATGCAGTCTGCCTACGTAACTCGCTCTGGTCCATTATTTTTTTATAAAAGAGTTACATATATATGTATGTGATTACGAGTTAATTATTGAATACATAATAAAATTGTACACAAGTTGAAGCTCTATTTTTAACCGTTTGAAGGAAAAAAATACATACAAAAGAATATTTTTACTTCTCGGCTGTTGTTAGTGACGGCGGCACCATCCCCTCGTCCGTAAACGGACCCAATGCGTCAAGCTTACCATCAGATCATCCGACGTCCAAAACTGCCACCTTAGCTACCGGGAGCCAAAAGATGCTTGACTTCATTTTTACCGTCACGCTCCTGACCTGACCATCCTTTGCTATTAATGTGTCGACTATAAGGCCCTTTGGCCAGTAAATTCGTGGGAGGTCTTGATCCACAATTACGACGACATCTACAACTTTCGCAGGGGGCTGCTTGGCACACCATTTGATTCTCCTTGATATCATCGGCACGTACTCTGCAATCCAACGGCGCCAAAACTGATAAGTAAATAATTGCGTTTGATGCCAACGCTATCTTAGATTCGCCTTATTGCTGCATATGGACTTATAGCTGTCGGAAGACCCAATCAATAAGTGGTTCGGTGTAATCGCTTCGTAGTGAGTTGACTCAACAGATACAAATGTGAGTGATCTGGAATTTAGGATAAATTCAACTTAATTCAATGGGCTTCGTAAGTTTTCGTCATTAAATTTCAGTGCTGGGCAGCTAGCGTACACTCTGTTTTTACAGATCTCACCAGTCTCCCCCATGCACCGCCCATATGAGTGGCTCCGCGAGGTTAAATTTGCATTTAATTCTTGCAAATGAAGAAGACATCGGAGTTATTTTAAGATTTTTGATTTCTTCGCAGATCACGTTTTTGGCTGCCTTGATGTTCGTTATACATTATCTGTGTATATCTCTCTGGGTGAGCCACGCCGTGAGATGAAATTGCGAATCTCCACGATGCAGGAACTCGTGTCGAGGGAGGCTATGTGCTGTATCGATATGCTCGGCTCGAATTGCCAGGAATGTGAACTTCACACCCCACCTTTTCTCACGTCGTCTGCCTACAGCCACAAAAAGTGGGACAAAAATCTTGCTAATCTTGCGGCTAATCTTGCTGGTGGTAGTAGTACAGCCATTTCTGGCACTTGTGGCTTAGCATTTTGATTTTTGCTGACACATGCCGCGTACCTTTCCGTACGGCACTCGTAAGCGAGATATGTAAAATTGGCTTCTTATTTTGCTGATGATGGCTTCGTGCATTTGGTATTTTTGGTATTTAAATATTCTTCTCTGCCTTGCTCCTCAAGATGCCGACTTCATCTAAATACACATTCAATCTCTTTAATTTGCTTATCATATCAAGAGACTTGCCCTGCTTGAGATGATTTAGCTCTTTGCCGTATTCTTCGTATTGAGCGTACTTAAAAATAAATTACTGAGCTCTATTCAGCATATCGAAGCTTAAAATTTGTGTTTGCCTTGAGCCGACTCTTAGTCTTCTTAAATACAAAGTAAATGTGGCAACAGCTCGGTATAAGCACCACCAGTTGAAAAAATACTCGGCATTTAGTTGTATTGGTGTAACAGCTTTGTCAATAATCATTACGCACCTTTTAAGTTCAGAGTCACCAGAATCTTCTTGCTCGATAGATTCGCTTTGCGGTGAGTCGTTAGCGTTGGACAATAAAAACTCTGGTCATGACAACTAAAAATGGCGATTTGGTCTTGCAGATACTTTTGTTGCAAGGTCTGCGGGATTAATCTTGGAGGGCACCCATCCCCACTGTGCATGATATACTGTTCGAAGTTTTTTGGGTCCATCTGCAGCCACTTAAGCACGGTCTTAGAGTCTGTTCACCAAAATTGAGATGTTGCTCGTATGCGACTTACGTTGAGTATTTTACCTGTCAGTCGTATGCCAGTTACTGCGGCTTGTATCTCCATCCTTGTGATTGATAGTGGCTTAAGCGGCTCCACTTTCAAATTTGCGCCAAAGCAATGGAAACTTTATCGGCGTCTTCGATGCGCAGATAGTTTACGGCAGCGTAAGCGTTTGCACCAGCATCTACAAAAGTATACAGCTGCACGGTGGGCGATTGCTTTATCATCGGGGAATAGTACCGAGAAATCTCGATGGAAGTAATCAGTGACAAATCCAACTTTCATTGCAACAAGGATTCTTGTAAAACCTCGGTCAGCACCTCGTCACAGCTAATACCATATCGCACTATGTTTTGAAGCAAAATTTTGGGGCCGATGATGTATCACGACACAAAACCCAGCGGGTCAGAAATTGACATCAGAACTTGCAGCGTTCCCGCTTCGTTGGTACCACTGCTTCGATTATTACGTCACGACGTAATTTGGCGAACCTGCAAATATATTTAAACATGTCATTAGTTGGGTCCTAAAACATCGGACTTTGGTATCGGAGTCCCATTCTTTGCAATTTTGGCCAGCGGCTGGATCTTCCCCTAGTTCTCGCAGCAGCTCAGTGATTTCAGATGACCAGTTACGAATGTTGAACCCTGCTATGGCGTGAAGCGTGAATTTGCTTCACGCGTTTCGCTAGCTCTATTGTTGTCAGTTCGTCGACCTCGCTATCTTTAAAGTCATCAACGTAATGGAATTTTTGTATCGCCTCCACTGCTCGAGGGATTCAGCCTTAAAACGTTTAGAATTTCTATCGCGGATGAAGTGCGCGATGCAGGGCGCCACATCACTGGCGCTAAGTCAATCCAACCTCGTAGTGCCCGTTAACTTCTCTACATGTTTCATTCAATATTTTTAATGCGAGGCTGTCGTCTGCGGATAGTAACTGCGACGATTTTGGCTCCTCCATGTTGAAGTATTCTTTAACTGCTTCATGAAGATCGCCTTATTCTTTATGCAATCACACATATGGATGTTGAGTCGAAATTCGCTGCCAATATCATTGCTGTAACCTTGGATCGTCCATCCTAGTCGAGATTTTTTTGCGATGGGTTGACTGCAATTCCCTTCTAGGGCTTTCAACGGAACTGCCAACCTCCAATTATTAGCACCAATTAACATGTGGTTGGTTTCTTATTTGCATTGGTCCTGACAAATATGGATATTTTTTAATAATTTTACCAGTTTCCACTGACTGGGCAGGTAGATCAAGATTGTCGACAGTTTGAACCTCGTTGAGCTCATATTTATGACCGTTAGCTGTGCTGTATATCTTTATGTTTGCTCTTACAGAGCCGCTCTCTAAGCGCGTAGTATTTGCTGTCCAGCGTAAGCATAAGGATTCTTGCTCACCCTCCAGGTCGAGTTCATCAAAAATATTTTTCACAATAAGAGTTACTGCTGAGCCTTCATCTTTAAATGCAAATGTTTTCATTATTTTGTTTCTAGAGTGAATGTTGATTGGAAGAATTCGGAAATACGGCTGCTTCTCACCACTGCTTCTGCTGAGAGTATTCACTTGAACCTTTTTCTGATGGACTCGAAATTGCATTTGTACTCATAGCTTGCCAACTTGCTTAGCTAGTCGATTTTCACTCTTGAATCAGTTGATGATGTTTAGCTGTGCAACCATCGATGCCACACGCCTTGATCAAGAAACACTTTTTCCTATGTGTGCCGAGGCTTTGCCGACATAGATTATTTTGACGCACGTACTCCCATTTATGACCCAGAGGAACGCTTTTAAAGTTGTCACACTGTGGCACCTTGTGATTGTTGGCTTTGCAAACGCTACATTTTTTTTTTGCTGTATATTTTTTCGGCGCGCTGCGGAGGTGCATATTCGCTGTCTTCTACAATGGTGAGAGTATTTACTGCTTTGCCCTTGCTGTATACCGGAGACACGACTGTGCTTGCAGTTTCTGCTATTTGGTAAAGCCAATTGCTAAACAATTTCACTATAGGTGCTCGTTCCTCTATGGGATACATTGCCATATTCAATTTGTGGCTATTAGAAGGGTTATCTACCAGTTCTTTTACCAAAAAAGAGATTTATTCATTTAAATGATACAGCTTTCCATTGTTGCACTTATTTTACGGACCCACAGCGCAAATTCAATAAACGACTCTAATTTGTCTTTGACTGGTTTCATACTCCGAGCTTTATTCATTGCGATCGAGAATAAGCTCTGGTCTACCGAAACACATGAGCAGATTTTGAAGAATCTCTGGGACCATTGCTGGGATAAGTAGTTTACTTTTTACCATTTCGCGCGCTTGACCTTTTAGACACGATTGCAGTCTCATTAAATTCTGCATTGGTTAACTCAGCAAGCACCGTTCTGTTTTCAAAGCTATTGATAAGGATTACCCCTGAAAGTTGGTAATTGTTTTGTGTGTTTGTTGCCATATTACGTTGACTGCATGGTTCTAGAAATTCACCTGATTCACTCAAGATTTTATATTCATTATCCAATTATTGTTGTTCGGTCTTCATCTCTTCATCAAGTCGTTCTAACTGCAAATTTTGCTGTTGAAATGGTCTGTCTGATGACACTGAGTAACACCAGCAGCGCAGTTAAAATCGGGAAGGAACTCTCCCCCCATTTGTTACCAAACGAGGTTTCAGATAAGGTGATTCCTTATCGTGCGACTTTTTTAACCTAATTATGTAGAAGATCATCCGAGCTGCTGATCTGAGACAAAGCGGCACAATATTCTATAAGAATGTTATTCTGCTAGCGTATGCTGTTGATATTGATATCGTTGGCCATGACACAAGCGAAGTCAGTGCATCATTCTCCAAACATGAAAAAGAGTCGAGTCGCATGGGTCTTGCAGTAAACGCAGATAAAACGAAATATCTGGTGTCAACAAACAAACAATCCCAACGTATTGACACCCTCGTCACTGTTGACAACACCTCTCCCGACGTTGTGAAGGACTTTGTTTACCTTGGATCCAGCATTAACTCCACCAACGATATCAGTAAGAGATAAAACGAAGGTGTTACTTTGGGCTCAGTAGGTAATTGAGAAGAAGAGCCCTCTCTTGACGAACAAAAGTCAAGCTCTACAAGACACTAATCATGCCCGTCCTGTTATATGCAAACAGTCAAGCTCTACAAGACAGTAATCATGCCCGTCCTGTTATATACAACAAACTTGGGCGTTGAGCAGCACTGATGAAAAGACTTTGGGAGCTTTCGAGAGAAAGGTCCTTCCTAAAATCTACGGAGCAATCGGCGTTAATGGCGAGTACCGAATACTTTTGAATAATGGCGAGAAGCTATACGTCGACATCGACATAGTAAGGCGCATAAAAATCGAGCGGCTTCGCTGGCTAGGGCATGTTGAGCGGATGAAAGACGACACTCCAGTGAAGAAAATATTAGATTCGGTACCCAGTGGCGGTCAGCGCAGAAAAAGACGACTGCATCTCCGTTGGAAGAACCGAATAGAGGACAACCTGACGAAACTTGGAGCTTCCAACTGTCGCTAACAAGAACAAAACAGAAATGGCTGGCGCAATTTCTTACACCAGGTGAAAACCGACTTACGGTTGTAGGCGCCACCTAAGTAAGTAAGTAATGATCTGTCGTGATTCGATCATGTCGTTTATTTGTGCAACCGAAGTCCACAGAAGATAAAAAATTATGTTGTTGCGCTCGATGCATTCTCCCTTGATATATGTTTAATACGTTGTTGTTGTTTTAAAACTTGATTCAACTGGGTATGCAGTTGATGTTAAAAATGCATGCAGAGGTCTTGCTGCTGGCATTGCCGCAGCATTCACTAAATTTACTGCTGCTGGAGCACGCGAAGTGAAAAATGTTTGTGATGATTATGCCCCGTTCGGCAAAGTAGCGTTAGTCGGCGTCGCTAGATATGATTTATGTGTATCATAAGACGTGAAATGAGTTGACGTCGCTGCTGTAGAGCTGACAACCGTCGACTGTTATTTAAATTGCACGCGTCTGATTGATGTTACTTCTTTCATTCTAAAATGAGTGGTAAATTTATTAAAGTGGTGGTAGGTTTAGGAAAAAGGTTAGTGATTTCTTTCGCCTTAGACTTGATTTACTCTGATCAAAACTGGACGTCAATTATTTGCTTTTCCTTTTTAAACTTTCTCACGTTGATGTCCGCGTCTCTCATTCGCAATTGCAAGACTTGATCGTCAATTCTTGATCTATATAAATCGGGACTTACAAAAAAGTTTGTTCACATTTAATTATTTTTATTGCAGCAAAAACAAATAATTCTTATATAATGTTCTAAAAACAGTACTTTCACTCTTAATATACCAAAAAAATTTAAATAATAATTATAATAAAATGTCTAAACTTGGAGCTATTTTTTGCAGTAATTTTCATGTAAAAATCATTAAATTAAGGCTGAAATAAAAAGTGGTTGATTTTGGAAAAATACAAATAGTGGGTGGTAAAAGCGGTAGAAGCCAAAAACGTTGGAAAAAGTGGTAGATCTACCACAATTGTGGTAAAGTGACATCACTGATTGTATGTACTTACAGCGGGTGGTAAAGTCGAGCAAACCGGCGTTGTATATACTGCATTCGGCTGACTGTATGGTGGTGCTGCTGTGGTGGGAGCGGGTGTTGGATGCGCTGCTTTTATCGATGGCTTGGACAAATTGTCCATAATTTGACGATGTCTTTTGAAGCTCTGCTGTTGACGCCCTTGAAACAACTTCATTGCCTGCGATATTAGGTGGGGAGTTTGCTTGGCGCTCAACGCTTGGCGGTGATGTTACGGAGTCGCATAAATTGCAGTTCCAGCTTACATCAGCCACATTGCTGTTTACTCCCACGCAATTGAAATGGTACCATAGGTCGCATTTATCACACTGCATCATCTTTTCATTGTCTATTTCTTGGCACTTTTTGTAATGAAAATTATTTGGCATATTTGTTGTTTTTTGTTTATGCTAAACTGCAGTTTATTTAATCTTTATTTAAAGTTCACACTCAACGCGATTGTATTTCAAATAAATTAATTTTAAAGAAATGTTTAAGTCAATTAAGCAAAACTGAATAATTTTTAAACAGCACTTGTTTTAAAACGCACTTTTTAATTTTTAGTTTAAATGCTTATTTCAGATTCTAAAGAAAATATATTTTGGCGAAAAAATGAGCGATAAGAGCTTTAAAATTAATTGTGACTGCGCTGCACAATGTTTAAAAATCGAGTAAAGTTTAATAAAGTTTAAACTTTTTAAAGCAATTTTATTAAAGACTACTAAAGTTTAATAAAATTGTCGCTAAACAGTCTGACTCCGTAACTCGCTGTGTTCCGTTATTTTTGTACAAAAGTATGAGAACTACACAACTACTACAAAAGAAAAGTATGAGTATGAGAACTTTTCGAGAGTATGAGAACTTTTCGTGCGATCGGACGTGTTTTGCCCACAGCTCATTAGAGACTAAAAATCAGCTAATTTAAATAAAAAGAGACTTGTAACAAGTAAAAATAAGCTCTAGACAAAAACTGAAGTGAAGTGAATTAATTAGTACTTTCCAAGGCATATTAATCCAGAGCTTTAATAATTAATATTTATAAAACTCTCACCGCCAAAATCCAAAACATAACTTCAATTATCAACTAAGTGCATAAAAAAAAAAAAAAAAAAAAAAAAAAAGAAAGAACACTAACAATGAATACAAGAACAAAACTTGCGCAAAAACCGGTTTCCTCACCTTGCGCTTCTCAACAAGTGCATTCCATCTCTCCAGGCACTGAGTCATCTATTGTCTACATCATGCAGCAATCGCATAAAGAATTGGAGTTGAAAATGGAAAAACAGAAGGAGAGCATCATAGCCGAGTTCAGGTCTGCAATAACAATTTCTGAAGATCGAGTTATGCAGAAATTGAGTGAAACATCAGCGGAGATAATGAATTTGAAAACCACTCTGCACTCATTTGAGAAACGTGTCGCAGCAGTCGAGAAGATGTGCTCTAACTTGAGCACACTTCCCCAGAGAGTCAAAGAAATTGAAGATTCTCTTAATTGCAACAGCGGGCAGCAAGCTCAGCTTAAAGAAATAAAAGCCCAGTTGGAAAAGCAGGAAAACATTGCCGTAGCATCAGATATAAGAATCAGCGGTATTCCATTCATTGAAAACGAAAATTTATCGCAGGTATTCGATAAGATATGTAATGCAATTAATATATCACCACCAATATTAAAAAATATTTTTCGTGTTCGTCGTCCAAACGGGTTATCCAAACTCGACTCCACCATTATCGCTAAACTGGACTCTCCATTTAACAGAAATAACTTTTTAAAAGCTATTTCACAGTACAAAAAAAGTAAAAATTACCTTCTTCGTTTAAGTAATGCAGGGTTTGACTCAAATCTCCCGTTCTATGTGAATGAAAATTTAACTAAAAGTAACTCTAACATTCTGCAGGCTGCATTACGACTAAAAAAACTGCGATGCATATCTACAGCTTTTTCGATACGAGGTATTGTTTACGTTAAGAGAGAACAACATGATTCTGCTATACGCATTTCTTCTGCGAGTGAATTGGAGCAGTTTAATAATACTCAACACCTGCGTTCCGGACCTGCTGAACATCAGTTTTTTCATAACAACAATTTTATACCAAACACGTAAAAATTTTAAACTTGTATATGCTGCACATAAATGCTCTTTACATTCTTTAACTTATTTTTTTAGTATTATTGTTATATTTTATTATTATTATAGTTATATCTTTTTTCCTATGGCACTTCACTCAAGTATCTTTAAAAACCGAATTATTCAGAAATTTGTTAAATTTAAGTTTATTTTTATTCCTTATCTTTTCACCACTAGTTTGTTTGAAAGTATGCATTGTCAAATTTTTTTAATTTATGTTTTGATTGATAATGATTTCCCAATCTAGAGCTTCGGGAAGTTCCAAAGATCACTCCTTCGAAATGATTCGAATTTTGTCTGGGCAAAAAACTGGACTTAAAATTTGCCATATTAATGCTCAGAGTCTCGTTAATAAAATCGACGAGTTAAAATATTTGTTCGAAGGTTCCAGCATTGATATCCTGTGTGTTTCCGAGACGTGGTTCTCTCCTTACTTGCCTACTGCACTCTTTAATTTGCACGGCTACAATCTTTACAGAGCCGATAGACATAGCCATGCTGGGGGCGTGGACATCTATGTAAAATCTTGTTTTTCTTGCAAAATTGTTCACCAATCAGATCCAGGTAGTCTATGTGAATATCTTTTTATAAATATAACAGTGGGTGTCAATAATCTTCTACTTGCAACTATATACAGACCAAATAAAAACATTGATATAGGTCCCTTAGCGGACGTTATTGAACAAGTGTGTTTACCATACAAAAATATCGTAATTGCAGGGGATTTTAACAGCGACTTGCTTACTGAAACTGATCTACTCCTGAGTATGCAATCCCTTGGTCTATTCTCCGTTAATCAGGATACTCCTACCCACTTCACAAAAACAAGTAATACATTGCTTGACTTATTTTTTGTCAGTGATGTATCAAATATACTATTATATGATCAAATCAATGCTTGCGCTTTTTCTAAACACGATCTTATTTTTCTCACCTTTGATCTCCAAGCAATCTCCGCACCGGAAACTATTACATATCGTGATTTCAAAAACATAGACTATAGCTCTCTTAAAACGGATTTAGATAGAATTAACTGGAATTTAATTTATAGCATGATTAGTGTTAACGAACAGTTATCATTCTTGAATAGAAACATTGGACTTTTATATGACAAATTCGTTGTCGTAAAATCTAAGACATGGTCTGCTGAGAAGAGACCATGGTTCAATCGTGATATAGAAGCCTTGATTTTAAAACGTAATACTGCGTATAATCGTTGGAAACGTTTTAAAATTCCAAAAATGTATAAACATTTTCAGACAATAAGAAAATTTGTTAACTCCATGATAAAAGAAGCAAAAACGAAATTTTACGAATCTAAATTCAACTATGCGATAAGTTCGAAGCAAAAATGGAAGCTCATAAGAGATGTTGGTATAAATAATGAAAAACGTGTTACTATAGATACATGTTCACAAAGTGAAATAAATGAAATTAACAAAAAGTTTATTAATATCAACATGCCTTCAGTCGATACATCTAACTACATGAATAATAACTTCCCGGAAAGTGCGCAATCTTTCAGCTTTAATTGCGTTGATCAGATGGAAGTATTTCGATGTGTTCTGTCTATTAAATCTAATGCGATAGGTTTTGATGAAATGCATCCAGTGTTCTTGAAGGCGCTTCTTCCTACTTTGTTGCCTTTCATCACTCACATCATTAACTTCTCAATAACTAGCTCAACTTTCCCTGATTGCTGGAAATCTGCCAAAATAATTCCACATCCTAAGGGTTCTTCTGAATATCGCCCTATTGCTATATTGCCATTCCTATCTAAAGTTTTTGAACGCATTCTTTATTCTCAAGTAATTAGATTTTTAAATGAAAACTCCATGATTACGGAAAAACAATCGGGTTTTAGAGCAAAAAGAAGCTGTGTTACTGCTTTAATACAAGTGTCAGAAGAAATACGGAAAGCCTTAGATAAAAACAACCTCACTTTTTTAACTCTATTGGACCATTCCAAAGCTTTCGATACGGTGGACCACAATCTACTGTGCATAAAACTTGCAAATCTTTTCAATTTCTCTAGCACTAGTGTGAAATTTATGAAGTCTTATCTGTTTAACAGAAGGCAGGCTGTGTGTGTTAAAGAAAAATTTTCAGACTTTATGTGCATACCAAGAGGTGTTCCTCAAGGTTCAATACTGGGACCCTTATTATTTTCTATGTACATCAACGACATAGTCGAAATACTACAGCACTGCAATATTCATTTATACGCAGATGACGTCCAATTGCAGATTAATTCAAAATTTTCAGATATCGCAGATTGCACGGAAAAACTTTGCTATGACCTTAAGATTATTTATAACTGGGCAACGAAAAATGGACTATGCCTCAATCCAAATAAATCAAAAACCTTAGTTATTTATAAGAATAGAATTGATCTTAACTCGATTCCTATCATTAAAATTAACGAGACAGAAATAAATTATGTTGACTGTGCAAAAAACTTGGGAATAACGTTTAATCGATGTTTAACTTGAAATAATCATATAAACATAGCCGTTGGTAAAGTATATGGTATGTTGCGTAGCTTGTGGACAGTGCAATTCTTCACTCCTGTTAAAATTCGTTTATTACTAGCAAAAACTTACTTAATTCCAACTTTACTGTATGGCTGCGAAATTTTTGCAAACTGTGATAGTATTAGTAAAGCAAAACTTAACGTTGTTTATAACAATATCGCTCGTTATGTTTTTGGACTTAGACGCTCAGATCACGTTTCGAGATATGCTTGTAAAATCTTTAATATGAATTTGAACTCACTTCTAAATTTTCGAACAACGTTAACATTACACAAAATCGTAACTACAAAATCACCGCTGGAACTGTTTCAAATGCTATGTTTTTCACGATCTGATCGAAATAACAATATAATACCAATTCGTCACACTTGTCTAACATCTGAACGACAATTTTTTGTCCACGCAATACGTCTTTGGAACTCACTTCCCAGAGATATACAAACTACTGGCAATGCATATCAATTTAAAATCAAACTTTTTAATTATCTTTCTTCTTAAAAGATGGGATTTTTAGCTCTTGTATTTTCTTTTCTTATATACGAAGTGAAGTGCCTTGATTAATTTGATTTATTTGTTTTTATTTATTTATTACTTTAATTACTTTATACTCTTAATTTATTTTTATATAAGATTTTACTGTGTCGATTTACCTTGTTTATTTGAAGTTATATCTGTTGTCATTCTTTTTTTTTCTCTCATTAGATTATCAATGTTTGTCAATTTTTAAATAATAAGATCGTTTACTCATTTAATTTCACAACACTGTGCAGCTAGTGCTTTAATTATAAGATATATATCTTGTTGTACTAGCATATCTCGAAATAAATAAATACAAATACAAATACAAATACAAAAGAGTTATATATTTATGTATGTGATTATGAGTTAATTATTGAATACAAGTTAACAGATCGGGTTTTCCAAGTATAAACGAAGATCTGGAGTTCTTTATTAGTATGTAATTTATTTGAGCTATGCTCAACTGTTTATAACAACATCAAATTCGGAACTGAAACAATGAACTTTTACTAGCAATAACAGAACTAATTTTATAATAAGAAGAGGTAGAAGAATAATAATAATAAGAAGAAGATAATATTATGAACATAGACTTCTGGGAATAAGTTGGTGAGCTGTAGATCCTGAGAAAATGCATCGTTCTGCATTTCTCACTGTTGCAAGTTCTGAATTATTTCGCGAGCAGCTGGTGGTTAAATTGTCACGTACAGCGCTCATGTTACTGTTGGCTATTGTTGTCTGTCGCTGTCGTTATTGTTGACTGTTAATACGTGGGCGTTTTAGCATGCAGCGCTCATGTTACAGGTTGGCTAATGTTGTCTGTCGCTGTCACTATTGTTGACTGTTAATGCGTGGGAGTATTAGCATGTGACGTTAACTCCTCCCTCTGTTAAATTCAAAACGTCCCTGTTTTGATCACTGATTCTGTTTAGAATTTCCCTAAGGTCCTGCTCTGCGTTTGCTTATAATTTCCTCTTCCTGTATTGTTTAACGAGAAAAGTTACTAGTATGCTGATCATACCAATGGTCGTCACAAAGATCATTATTAACCAATATGTTTTGTGCGATTGTACGTCTTCATTAATTGATGCGATGTGGTTTGTGTTATCTAAATGAATTTTGTGAAGATACGGCAAGGATAACTTCAATTCGTGCTGTAGAAACTTCATGTCCATGGTTTTTGAAGGATGTGGTTGTGAAAATGTAGAATTCAGTTTAGTTGTGAAGGTTGATCCGTTAATTTTTACGGATGCTGAAGTAAACGTCAATAGGAATGTTCCCGAAATCGTTAAATTTTGCTGATCAGTGATGGTAGTATTAACGACTTCATTCAAGATTATGATTCCTTCATCGATTTCTTGGACTAATGGTAAGTGATATGCGGTCTCTGTTGGGCATGCTGCCGAGTTGTTATTCAATAGTTGCTGCAAACATGGTGATGTTGTCGGTTGGCAAATTTGGGCGACTGATATATCGGTGCAATTTTTAACTGGTCGAGTTATGCCATAACAATTAGCTGCTTCATTAATATCTAATTTAACAATAGTTCTATCATGACTTACAGGAAAAATTTTTATAAAGTCACAAAATTGGATAAGCTTAGGAGTTTTCACAATATAAATAATAAGTTCATTGTTTTGTAATACTTTTACAGTAGCAACTCTTAAAATATTACTAATACTAAGAGGTACGTTTTCAGAGTCGGTTAAATGATTGATTTCAATATTGTCTAATATGAGCGGATTAA
Organism: Coremacera marginata; assembly: GCA_914767935.1. Taxonomy (NCBI): domain Eukaryota; kingdom Metazoa; phylum Arthropoda; class Insecta; order Diptera; family Sciomyzidae; genus Coremacera; species Coremacera marginata. The sequence goes on from OU612043.1 coordinate 99,894,373, forward strand.
TTATGTTATCTCTTGCAAGAACTATGGACAAGACAACATTGTTTAAGTGATTAATGATGGCTATATTTCGGTTTGCGATGAATTCTAACAATAACTCTTCCCTGTTTCGAAGAACATCGTTAGTTATATGCCCCTTTTGGAGGATATTGATTCTCCCAGTCAATTCATTGATTTTGTCTTGTATCATCGAATTGATTCTTGTTTGTCTGTTGCTGTTTTCTATCAAAATTTTCTGTTTCGTAACTAGCAATTCCCAATCCTCATGATCAGGAGTACCGGCTATGAACTTAAGTGCTGAGCCTAAGAAGTCTATTGACCTAGCAAATCTTCTATTTACACGAATTGCACTTATTATTCGATCTATTTCTTGTAATTGTGAGTCTATAGTTTGCAGATATTGCGAATTGTTTCCGACTTGTATCAGTGTGTCCTCTGTTTGTGTAATAATCTGCTGATAGTCCGTCAGGTTTGTCTCGTGAATAAGGTAAGTGTATTCGTCAAACACTGCTACTTTTCCCTTAGAAAGTGCTATAAAATGTGCAGATGAGTAGTCAGTTATTCGGGTTGCAGTCAGTCGGAATAGATGTATAACCCTAGAATAAAAAAGAAAAAGAGAAAGAGAAAAAAAAATATTTAGAAAAGAGAAGAGTGAAAAAAACAACAAAATGTTATCTTAAATTATTTTTGTGCACCCTTTTCCCATTGATTAGTACTGTTGTACCCAAATCTTCTTGTATAATGCCTTCTACAAAAACTTTGTCAAATTTGTTTCCTAATCGTCTATTTCTGCGAATAAAAACTTTATCTCCAGGTTGGTAGGTTTTATTAATACTTTTTTCGTTAGATCTACGCACTGTTTTTTGCTGAGCCGTAATTAATTTATTCTGTATTATTTTTAGTTCGTCTTCCGAATAACTGTGGAGTATATCTATGGGTTTTTTGCCTGTAACGGAATGGATAGTGTTGTTATATTTAAGCGTTGCTAATAGAATTAATTCCATTGTATCTGTTACGTCATACTGCGATTTAAGGCAACGGGCTATTTCTAGCAGCGTTGAGTGTATTCTTTCAACTTGTCCATTGCTCTTGCTGTGCATTGGGGCCACGAAATATTGTTCTATGTTGCAGTGATCTCTAAGAAATGTGGATATAATGTTGGATTGAAATGCTTTTTCGTTATCCGAAACTAGAAGTCTTGTATTTTTAAAATTCAAAAGAATTTGGAAAAGAGCTGCTTTGATATCTAAAGAGGATCGAGAGGTAATGGGTATTGCCACAGTAAATTTCGAGAACTTGTCGACACAAGTTAAGAAATGCTGTTTACCTGTAATGAAAATGTCTATATGTAAAATTTCTCCTGGAAAATTCGGAATGGGAGTTTCTGCGATTGCTATGTTTTGAGGTTTCCGTTGGTACTTATTTTCCAAGCAAATTCTACAGTTTGCAATGATGCCTTTAAGCATTTTTTTTATCCCCGGGAAATAATATTCACTAATTATTTGCTGGAATTTCTCTTGTAACGATCTGTGCGCGCGATTATGCTCTGTACGAGTAATTGCTGTTTCTAATTGGTCATCTTTATTTATAATATCGATAACTAGACGCTCCGTATGGATAAACTTCACCGAAGGAAATGCTGTCACTAATTTGTCTTGGATGAATGCCAAAGTTTGTAAGTCACAATGAATGGCGTTAATGGTATTAGGGTTGATGGTGTCCGTTAGGTATTTTATTAAGGTGTCAGTAGTGGCAAAATTTATGGTGTATCGGATAAATTTTTGAAATATTATTTTTGTACCTTTAAAGCTGTGGGTTGTTCGAGATAGGATAAACTGGTTTTTAATCTGGTTTATTGGGAATTTAATTGTCTTGATAACTTGCGACGAAGAAAGTTCACTGTGTACTGTTGTGTCGACCGAGATGTCCGTCATTGCGTTAAGGTATTGCCTGCTCAAAGCATCAGCGACCTTGTTTTCTTTTCCTGGTTTGTAGTGGAAGGTGGGTGCAAATTCTTCAATAAGCGCGCGCCATCTTTTAATTTTGGAATTTGGGTTGCGATCGGAAATCGCGAAAGTCAGTGGTTGGTGGTCGGTAAAAATATGAATATTTGTTATTCCATACAGATAATGCCTTAAAGCCTGTAGAGCCCATACTATAGCTAATAACTCCCGCTCATTAGTTGCGTAGTTTTCTTCTGCTTTCGCAAGTGTGCGTGAAATCATTGTAATGGGTCTACCCTCTTGTGACAGCACTGCTCCCAATGCTACACTTGAAGCGTCTGTTGTTAATTCGAATGGCTTAGTATAGTCTGGGTGTGCTAAAAGAACATCTTCAGAGGCCAGGATATTTTTTAATTTTTCAAAGGCAAGACATGCTTCTTCGTCAAATTCTCTTTTTTTGTGTTTCGAGTGTTTGGTTCCAATATGACCATTTTCACCGCGGAGGTACCTTGTAAGAGGCTTTGCTATTTGAGCATAGTCCCTAATAAATCGTCCGTAATACCCTGATAACCCAAGGAATGAACGCAGTGATTTTAATGTTTTGGGTTTTTCGTAGTTAAGGATAGCGTGAACCTTATCGGGGCATGTTTTTATACCGTTTTCGGAGACAAGAAATCCAAGAAATTCTACTTCTGTTTGAACAAATTTGGATTTTTCGGGTGAGACTCTCATTCCTGCTTTTTCGAGTTTCTGAAGTATTTTATTTATGTGCTGTAAGTGTGCATTTTCATCTGGGGAGTAAATTATGATGTCGTCAATGTAAACATGACATATCTTTCCTATGTCTTCCCTTAGGATGTCGTCTATTGCCCGTTGAAAAATGCTAGGTGCATTTTTCAGTCCAAAAGGCAAGCGACAAAATTCGTATTTGCCATTGTTAACATTGAAGGCTGTTTTTTGTCTATCGGCTTGGGCAAGTATGATTTGATGGAAACCAGATTTCAAATCGAGGGTGGTGAAAAATTTCGATTTGCCTAGATTAGCTAGTATTACAGATGTATCTGGTATGGGGTATTTGTCGGAGATCGTACATTCCTTAATTTTTCGGAAGTCAATTACCAATCGTAATTTTTGCTTACCGTTTACGTCAGTTCCCTTTTTGTTAACTACGTGTATAGGGGAGTTGAATGGAGAGTTTGATTTTTGGATTATACCATCGCGCAGTAAAGATTCTATTTCTTCATTGACAAATTCGGCCGCTGAAATTGGGTAAGGGTAACCTCTTGTGTAAATTGGGTTTTCTGTTTTGGTTTTGATGGAAGCTTGCACCACAGTGTTATAAGGTAGAGCTCTATTGGGGTCTGCAAAGGCATTTGCATTTAATGAAATTATAGATTGAAGACGATTGAGCAGATGTGGTGGAACTAAATTGAAATTTAGGTCAATTGAGTTAATTTCTTGATAGTTTTGATGCGACAAAAATTCTTTGCCAGTTTTGTGGTAAAGAATACCTTTTTTTACGTCTATTAAGGCCTAGATGTTTCTGAGAAAGTCGTACCCTACAATACTGTCGAAATTTTTAAGAGCGGGTAATAGATAAAAGGTTGCTGTTTGGTTCAAAATGTTTACTTTACATTCCTGTTCTATAATGTTCGTTCCATTAACGGAGCTTACTTTAAAAGGTTTCACTACTGCTTTAATATTGTTTAAAAAGCTATGTGGCTTAATGTAATTCTTGGATGCCCCGGTATCTATTAGAATACGAAGCTCTTGACCGTTTTTGTTTTTTTTGTTATGAAGGGCAAGAGCGACGTTAGCCTAAAAAATGTATTTCTTCGGTTTCAGTCTGTTCGTCATTTTCATAGACACTTCCTCCGTTTTCCTCATCATAAACAGAATCTTCAACATCAGGGTCATTCAAAGGCTCTCCCAGCATGCAATTGATTCTTTGCATTTTTTGTTGCATCGTATTAGTGCGTCCGGAGGAAATTTGTTCTCGTTCTCGCTTAACAGCGCGATTATGGGAATCGTACTGTTGCGATTGATATTGTTGTTGGTATTGTTGTTGCTGTGGCAGCCTGTTGCTTGAATTATTGTTATTTTTTCTGAAACCAGACGAGCCTGGGTCAATTTCCATTGGTATAGGTTTATCCCCTGACTGCTTTGGTCTATAAGATGGGTGAGAGTTGTAATTAAGGTTTTTTGGAGGTAGTAATTGTTGTTGTGGTCTATTACTTTTGATTAAATTGCCCGCAGCAAATGTTTTGGCAAAATCATGTCTTCTTTGATTTGTTTCCAACTCTTGAGCGGTTGCCAAAGCCGAAGGTAGATCAGCTGGCTTTGCTGAAAACAAAATATCGCACAATGGTCGCCGCAAACCAGAGATAAAAACTCGAAGGGCGTTTTCTCGTGCGCGTTCATTAAGTACAGTAACTACGTCTTCATTATTACTATGTGTCATCTTATTTTTGTCCAGTATTAAAGTCAGTTGCTTGTCCACGTTGTCATAATAGTCAATAAGAGAACGGTTGCCTTGGCAAAGAATGCTTAGTTCGTTTTCCAGGACATGAATTGGTCTTCTGTCCGAGTAACATTGATCTAGCCTTGCAATTATGGCCTTAAAATTAAGAACTGTATTAAAGGAAGAAAGCGTTGCGTTAGCAGAACCAGTAATTTTGTTTCTAAATATTCCCATTGCTGTAGTAGTGTTCCGAACTTTCCTTATAATAATTCATGGCGAAATGCGTTGCTTCTCGCCAAGCTGGATATGCTGAAGCATTTCCGTTAAATTCTGGTATAGATTTAATAAGATCTAAAGTTGTACTTTTGTTTTGTACATTTGGTATAATAGTAACTGGAGCATATGACTCCACACTTGGTAAGCTCAATTGGCTAATAGCGTTTGTAATGCCTTCCAGCTGTGCTGTAAGGCGACCATTCAATGCCTCCACAGCTGCATTAACTATGGTAAGTACTTGTTCTCTAGTTACTTCCATTTTTTTTTAAATTTAATTGAGACGAAAGGGAGAAGAGGAAAAACAAAAAATTTCGAAACAGAAAATTAACTGTTAAAAAACAAAAATCCCACACTGATATTTTTTTGCAATAATCACACAAATAAAATAAACCGGAGACTTTAAATACTTGAAATCAATCACTTTCACACAAAAATTTTTTGTTTATTTATTATATATTTTTTTATACATGAAGACTCTGATTCGTACTTACATAAAAATTATTATATTCATCTTAATAAATTTTGAATACAGGAATGTTTACAAAAGATTGGTCCTCTGCTGCTTTGGCATGCTGCTTTTTTTTGGTTAATTCGTTTCCTTGGTTGCTTCGCCTTTTCTCTTTGAAAGATGTAATGAATTGTTTTTCTTCTGATTTTAGTATATGTCTTTAATTGCTTTTGGCATTTACTTGCTTAATTTTTCTTAAACACTTTAAAAATTTGAATGCTTCTTGCATTATTTTATTAAGTCACTTTTCAATGTCTCTCGCATTTACTTGTTTGATTCATAAAGTTTATATTTTTCTTACAAACTTCGTTAAAGAATTCTTAGTGCTTCTGAATTTATTTTATTAAGTCACTTTTCAATACTTTTTGCATTTACTTGTTTGATTCATAAAGTTAATATTTTTTTTAAACTTTTTTGGAGAACTTTTAGTGCTTTTGAATTATTTTTATTTAATCACTTTTCAATTCTTTTTGCATTTACTTGTAAGATTCAATCACGTTGGGCGCCAGTTAACAGAACGGGTTTTCCAAGTATAAACGAAGATCTGGAGTTCTTTATTAGTATGTAATTTATTTGAGCTATGCTCAACTGTTTATAACAACATCAAATTCGGAACTGAAACAATGAACTTTTACTAGCAATAACAGAACTAATTTTATAATAAGAAGAGGAAGAAGAATAATAATAATAAGAAGAAGATAATATTAAGAACATAGACTTCTGGGAATAAGTTGGTGAGCTGTAGATTCTGAGAAAATGCATCGTTCTGCATTTCACACTGTTGCAAGTTCTGAATTATTTCGCGAGCAGCTGGTGGTTAAATTGTCACGTACAGCGCTCATGTTACTGTTGGCTATTGTTGTATGTCGCTGTCGCTATTGTTGACTGTTAATACGTGGGCGTTTTAGAATGCAGCGCTCATGTTACAGGATGGCTAATGTTGTCTGTCGCTGTCACTATTGTTGACTGTTAATGCGTGGGAGTATTAGCATGTGACGTTAACTTACATAACAAATTGTTAACCGTTTGGAGGGGTAACTTGTATTTTTTTTTTTAATTTATGACTTATTATATATCAATTGACAGCTAATTCTTCAACTAAGAGAATTCTGCAAACATTTTGAAAATACGTGAAAATTTGGACACATAGCAGGATCTGAAAATTTATTATTTTTTCTGTGAAATCACCAATTTTCGTCTTTGCATATGCCTTTTACAGATAATATATCATAACTCTCGAACGAGATGTTCAAAGTATATAAAATTGTATATCTTTTAAAAATATAGAATCTAATGTTTTTGATGGTATTTCTTTTTAAAGAAATCCTTCAATTAGATCAGATATAAAATTTGTTTGAAAAATATAGTTTTTCTAAAAATTATTAAAAAATCTGAAAATTTCAGCAGTGACGAGGAAAAAAAACTATTTTTTGATTTTGCTTAAACTTTCAAAAAGTGATCTTTTATTGATTGAAAACTGAGCGAATAAAGTTAGAGGTGCGATTTTGCGTTTTTTGTCTTTAATTCAGTTATATGTGATTGCAGTTTTTCGTCTAAAATTAAAATTTGTAAATTGGGTCATTTAAGTCAAAAATTGAGCATACTTTGTGAGTCTGCTGTGGGATAAATTTTAAAAAGGAATGCATCATGTTTGATAGTTTGAATTTAATTATTTAAATCCAGTCTTTATTTCTAAAGTTATTCAACATTAAACATTTCGTTTTTAGTGATGTTAAATTTACTGAAATTGAATAACCGGAAATTATTTTCCAAAAACCATTTTTTGGTTTTTTTTTATTTTTATGTTATTAACCGACTTCAAAAAGGAGGAGGTTCTCAAGTTCGTCGGTTTCTCTGTTTTTTATTTTATTTTTTTTTTTTTTTTTTTAAATGTATGTACATCGATAGCTCCTAAACCGTACGGCTGATTGCCATAAATTTTGGGGAACAGATAGATATCATAAGCATGGAGGTGCCCGTACAAAAGTGGGCGGTATTCGAGAACTGGGCGTGGTAATAATAGATCTCGCAATACTAGATACTACTGTATCTCGAATAATTTTGACACTAGGGTACTGCAATTTAGTGTAGGGGTAGGCACAATTATTACAAATTACGGGCAAGAAAATGGGCGTAATTCGACAAATGGGCGTGGCAATATTAGAAAAACAGTGTATCTTGAATAATTTTGAGGCTAGAGTACTGCAATTTAGTATAGGGGTAGGCATTATTATTATAAATTATCGTCAATAAAGTGGGCGTTATTCGACAAATGTTCGAGGCAGTGTTATAAAAACACTGTATCTCGAATAATACGGACACTAGGATACTGAAATTTAGTGTAGGGGTAGACACAGTTAATACAAATTACGGTCAAGAAAATGGGCGTTATTTGACAAATGGGCGTGGCAATATTAGAAAAAGAGTATATCTCGAATAATATTGATGCTAGGATACTACAATTTGGTATTTGGGGTAGGCATTATTAGTAAAAATAACGGTGAAGAATGTGGGCGGATTTCGACTACTGGGCGTGGCGATATTAGAAAAACAGTGTATCTTAAATAATATTGACACTAGGGCACTGAAATTTATTGTAGTACAGGGGTAGGCAGAATTATTAAAAATTATGGTCAATAAAGTAGGCGTTATTTGATAAATGGGCGTGGCAGTACTAGATAAACACTATCGCAGTTAATATTGACGCTGGGGTACTGAAATAATGTACAGGGGTAGGCACAATTATTGGAAATAACGCTCCAGAAAGTGGGAGCATATTTAACAAAGGGGCGTGGCAATATTTGAAAAACACTATATCTCGAATAATATTGACACTAGGGTAATAAAACTCGTTATAAGAATGGGTATAATAATTTCAAAACATGTGACATCTAATTTAAATTTAAGATGCAGATATTTGAAATAACCAACAAACTTTCAGATTTTAATAGAACATATTTTTTCGGAACATTTTTATTTATGTTGTTTATACACTTTTTTCGAAAATTTATCATATTCTCTAAAAAGGAAGAAATAAAAATTTTTTAAAAAAAAACAACCGAGTACAAAATCACTACAAAGTAACAAATAATTTTAAAAATACTTTTCCTTTTAATTTCTTGGTCATATTTGATAATTTATTTAAACATATTATTATATATGAAATCTTATTATCTTAATTTTTTATTTGTTTTATTATCATAAATATATAAATTTTTTGATGAATACAAATGCTTTGAAGTTGGCGCTTCTGATTAAAAGTCTGATTATATTAGCGCCAACCTTAAAAGCTTTTGTATTCATCAAGAAATTAATATATGTATGATAATAAAACAAATAAGAAAAAATTAAGATAATAAGATTTCATATATAATAATATGTTTAAATAAATTATCAAATATGACCAAGAAATTAAAAGGAAAAGTATTTTTAAAATTATTTTTTACTTTGTAGTGATTTGTAGTCGGTTGCTTTTTTTTTTTAAATTTTTTTTATCAACTTATTTAAAAAATGTGTTGAAAAGATAGAGGTGCGATTTTGCGTTGTTTTATTTTTACGTCATTTTTTTTAAAGGGTATTTTTTGGTAATTTTTGGTAAAATTTACATAGAAAAATCACGTTATTTCGTTTTGGGAAAACATATTTTAAGCTCAAAGGAGTAATGTTTACATAGAAATAAGTAGTTTCTTAAATTTTTAATTCTTTGGGTATTAACGAAAGAAAACAATTTGTTCGTAGAACCTACTCCCGAACATGTCACCTGAAAAGATGTGGTCCGTAAGCGTAGAATTATCGGAAGGAGTTTAGATAATTACATGAAACTTGGTACACATGTTCATATGCACCCAAATTCCTGGACAAATGATAATTTTTTTAAAACAGTTAAATGAGTAAAACAAACGAACACGCCCACCTCCCATACAGCCCACTATAGTGTAAATACTATAAAATGTATTATAATTGATGATAAGATTTGGTATGTGTGAAAGTTGCATCGAAACTGCGAAATATGCAAAAAATAGGCGTAGTCCGCCCACAAATACGACCACTTCCAATACAACCCTCAACGCTTGAAGCTATTAAAAGTGTTATATAGTACATGAGTTAGAGAGAGAACATAACATGATAGAATCAAGTCTTGTACCAAAAAATCCGCTTACCCAAAACATGCGTAAAATTGGGTACAGTTATTTCCAAGTTGGTCTAACCCGTACTTATTTATCCAAAATAGAGCCCCATTAAATATTAATATTACAAACTTTTTGAATGCACATCTTTTTAAAAAATTGTGCTGCATAGTTTTAGGACGCAAACTATTTTTGATATCAGTCTTTCTGATTGTCAAAAACATATGGTTTATGCCTTTATGTTTATAATAAACAAAAGTATTTTTACGTAATTAAATCAAAGTCTTTCAAAGTTATCATATTTATCAAAAAGTTCTCAGTGCAGTGAAGTTAACCAGTTTTAAAATATAAAAGGTGAAAAAATTTTTTTTTACCACTTTTCACCACTTTTTATTAGAGATGTTTTCAACTTATTTAAACAATCAAGGATTGATTGTACAATTAAAAAGCAAGAGGAGAATATAGAAACATTTTTAAAATCTTACTATTCAGTGCCTTGTTTAAGTAATGATACTCTCAACAAAGTGCACTTTATTGTTTTTAAATTTAATCAAGAATTTAAATCCGTGCATCGAAAATCATCTGCATTCGAAACAAAACATCATGATTGGCTCCAATCTCCTCTTATTTGTTTTACTGACAGGTTAGATGATGTAAGTTCATTCGAGTTTTAGTAATTTAACTCAGATTCTCCTGAAACAGCATGTTTGCTTCTTTAGATTTAAACATTCGGGCTCTGGAGAATTCGAGTTAAAGTAAACCTGGAATATTCTATCTATAGTAAATTACACAAATTCAAGGGACCCAGTACCAGTAGATGCATACGGAATATATCATACACACAAGATACTCCTACTTTTAGAAATACTGTAACCAAAGGGGGTAGAAAACCAGTGAATTTCGATGAAGCATCCAGTCGAACAAAGCGCCGGAAAGTTCAGCAATTAGTCAATGAGAAATCACCTAAAGAAATTGAAAGTGCAGCGAGTTTATTAGCCAAAAGGAAACTTATTGAGTCGACAAATTAATGTCTGATACCATTTCAAGCACTCGGCCTATATTATGACTTGAAATTATTGGTAAGGCGTTATAGAATATTGCGTTCGGTTATAAGCAGTCTTCATCCTGAATGTTTTCCTGATTACAAAATAATTGAAACACACAAAAACGACCTTATACAAAGCTTATTTTAGTTTCAAAAGTATCAGCTGAAGTAAGAATGCAGGACTTGCTTAATCAAACTACTTCAAGCTTATTAAAAATAATTGAAATCAAAAACAATATAAGTTGTGTTTTTGAATGCAAATATGGCTTTGATGGTAGTTCCGGTCATAGTGTTTACAAACAAAAATTTTCCGATGAAAACATAACTGATGAATTCTTGTTTGTTGTTGCAATGGTTCCTCTGAAAATGACTAATATTGATATCCAGGTATATGCATAGTTAAACAAAACCCCATAATATGTGTAATTTTGCACATCTATAAAACTTATTTTTATGCAAGAACAAACTTCATTAATTGATAATGTAGAAATGGATTTAATGGAGCAAATAGAAAAACTTCTGCCATTTAAAACAAAAGTTATTGATTTTAACGTTGAAATTAATTTTAAAATGTATTTAACAATGGTTGATGGTGCAGTTACAAACGTTTTGGCACATAATCGGGCATCAATGAATTGTGGAGCGACTCCATCTGTAATGAATTCTTTTCATTGCATGCAAAGAACTATAGACGAAAGACATCTACAATATGGATTATCTACATTGCATGCATGGATTAAAACTTTTGAATGCCTAATTCATATTGCATACAGGATGCCTCTCAAATGCTGGCAGGTACGCGGCGAAGAAAACCAACGGATTTATTAGAGCAAAAAATAAAAATACAAAGGTTTAGAGATAAAATAGTTCTTATTATTGATAAAGTAAAAACAGGATATGGCACTTCAAATGATGGGAATGCTGCCAGAAGGTTTTTTTCAAATATTGAAATGGTTTATGAAATAACAAACATAAATAATTGTTTACTAAAAAGTTTAAGTTTGATTTTGAGAACACTGTCAAGCTGCAAAAAATAAATACTACAAGGTGTCAGGCCCGTAGCCAGGATTTACCTTAGGGGGGGAAGGGGGTTTTGATAAAAAAATCTATAAGTTGATACCAGTAATAACTGAAAGAAAGGATATGAACATTTTTAAGCAAATCCGTTTTCATTTGTGAAATGACCTGTTTTTAAATGACCACAAGATAGATGAGAAGAGTTAATTTACTTTTTTTTTTTACAAATCAGTTTTGAGTACCAAGTGTTTTAATTTTCACCTATAGTTTGTTGAAAAATGGTCCAAATTGAGAATTCTTAATTTCTTTTAAAAAGTATTATTCCGAAAATTAGCATAAACAGTAAAAATTTTACTAATTCAACAATATTAATGTGAACGGTAAAAATAGGTTAGATTCCTTGCAGTTTATTAAAATCATAATTAAAATCAGCTATGAAAAATGCAAACAGTTTTTAATAAGTTCAGCTGGTGAAGCTGTATTCACAACTTTTATGGACATTCCATATAAACGGGAGAAAAAAAATTTTTGTCTTTAGATTTGGTTTCTTTTTGGCTATCTTACGCTTTTGTTGATCCCCAGCTTGTATACAACTATTTGAACCTGTGTGAACCCTAGTTCGAGTTATCGTTGAGGGCTAAAATATTACTGTTCTCGAAAATGATTTCGAAAATTTAAATAAATCCAAAAGAAAATATTTGAAGATCTTTAAAATTTAACAGTTGCATTTTCTCATGATTCAATTCAATAACAATTACTATATATATTTATTTCTTATTAAAATTTTTTGATTAGAGGAATCGACTCTGATAAAGTCACATTTAAATTTCAGACTATTTTTCAAAAACCGTAATTCGAATACTGGTATTTGCACAGCACCAGTATCTTATACCAAATTTATTATATAAGATATCACATGAAAATATGTTCATTTTAATATTAAAATTATTACTCTGACAGATAAATTTTTATAAAAAGAAACAGTAACTTTTTTTGAATATTTAAGAATTTAATCAGTTGTGGATTTATATTTAAATTATTTGCATATTAAAAACACTTAAAACAAAATTTTTTGAGCTTTTTTTTTTTAATTTTTAATATAATAAAAATAAACATTTTTAAAATGCTGAAGCTTAAAAAACTGTAATTTTTAATTTTTTTATGAAAATTTGGTAACATGATTAAAAAATCATCAAATCACTATAAAATTGGACTGTATAAAATGTTTAACAAAAATTTGTTCATATTTAGATTTAAGGTGATTTTCCGAAACCTGTTATTTGGAAAAGGCTTCGCACAGGGCTAAATTTTTGTGCCAAGTTGGAAATTTTAGATGTCAACATTTTTAGTCATTCGCTTTACGTGGAATACCCCATAATGTGTTAAATTTCGTGGTTCATATATTTTTTACACTTTTAAAAACGAAAAAAAACCCACTCAAATGAATGCTTTATCAAAAGTTTTGGGTCTAATAAGCTTACCCAGCAAACCATAGTTGACGACTTTGTCGAAATTCCGACGAATTCATAACTATTTCGAGCTGTATTAAAGAAATAGTTACAATTTCGTTACGCAAATATCGGAACAGTTTCACTTTTTATACGAATTTATAAAGAGTTTCGTTATGCGACTGTTTGTAGAACATATTGAAATGCAAACAGAGTAAACTTTCCTTTCTTTCGAACTGGTTGAACGAAATCGTAACATTTTCGTTAAGACTCGTTACGAAATCGTTACGAAGTCGTGTCAACCGCTTCATACGATATTCTTTACAATTTCGTAACAAAATCGGATTCCGAAATCGGAAAGATTGTGAAATGTTTGTTACGATTTCGTTAAGAATATCTTTCCGATTTCGAAATCCGATTTCGTTGCGAAATCGGAAGGAAAATCGTATGAAGGGTTTGACACAACTTCGTAACGAAGTATCGTAATGGTTTCGTAACGAGTCCTAACGAAAATGTTACGAACAAGTTACGATTTTGGTCAGACAGTTCGAAAGAAAGGAAATTTTACTCTGTCAGCATTTTTATATGTCGTACAAGCTGTCGCATAACAAAATTTTATATAAATTCGTATAAAAAGTGATACTGTTCCGATATTTGCGTAACGAAATTGTAATGATTTCTTTAAGACAGCTCAAAATAGTGACGAATTGGTCGGAATTTCGACATAGTCGTCAACCATGGCATAAAAAATGTCAAGCTAATTTTCTTCAATTTACAAATTATATTCGTTCTAGGTATAACTTTCATATATATATTTAAATGGATATCAGGGACTTTTGAGCATTGAAACTGATTTTTAATATACCAACTCCTTAGAGATGAATTCCAATATAATGATTATGACTCTTATAAGCAAAATTAATCTTTCACTTGGCCAAAAAAATTTTTCAATAATTAAGTGAAGTTTTCAAGAAAATTAACATCATTATCACAGTTTATATAAAAAAAAAATTACATTTTGAATTAAATAGTCTCATTTGTGTTAATTCTTTATACTTTCTGGCCCCTAAGGGGAGATGGGGGGTTTATAATATGCCAATAACTGTCCACAAAGTATAGATTCATGAATGTGAAATAATTAAAAATTTTAATTTACCAATTGGACTTTTATCTGAAGACGCATTAGAATCTAGTCATAAGGAATCTAGAAAATATCGATTAGGTCACACTGGGAAAAATTCAAGGGAAAATTGCAATCGAGATCTTATGGCTGCATTACTGATAAATTCGGATCCTCTCATTTCTTCGAACAGACATACATATATTGCCAAAACAAAAGGAAATGGTTATAAAGATTTATTGCCATATATTATAGATGAGAGTACAGATGCCGATGTTCATAATAGCTTTATTTCTGATATAAATTTTGTTTCAAGTGACACTTCGGATGAAACAGATTAACTACAGAAATTCTTATACATAATTTTTTTCTATTTGTAATTTAATTTTCATTTTTATTTTCTTTTTTATTTATAAAATATATGAATATATTTTTTTTTTAATTTTTTTTTAATAAATCTCATAAATCTCAAATTGTTTTTGTGTTGAAAATTAGGTGTTTTGAAAATTTGGCTTAAATTGGGGTAGCACAAACGCCTTTTTTATAAAATGTTAAAGTGAAAGTGTTTCAAAAACGTGGGTTATATGGGGAGTATCCCAAACAATATATCAATTCAGGCTATTTTAAGCTAAGACTTAGTTGGGATAAAATAAAGTTCTCTATGTTATTTTGTTCAAATGAAGTGATTATGATAAAAGTACTCGGGTTTTAAGAATTGAAGTTTTATGAGGGGTACCCCAAAGACTGGTCTAACCCAGCTCATTTTTAGTAAAGACCACTGCTATAATACTGAAAATATTTGCGTGAGATTTTAATAAAATAAAGTATTTATTTTTGAAGATACGAGATATTTAAAATTCGGGTTATATGGAGGGTACCCCGAATAATGGTCTGATTATAGCCATTTTTGGTACGAATGCTTTTTGACGTGATTTTAGACGAAATATGAAATTTTTTTATTGTCAATATAAAATATTGAAGGAGTCCAAAGATACATCGATTTTTGACTTTGTCTTATATGGGAGGTAGGCGTGGTCATTGTCCGATTTGGCCATTATTTGGAAAATTTCTTAATCTATGTAAAAAAGTCGTGCACACTAAATTTCGTTGCTCTGCGGTAACTGCAAATAGTTTTGGCCACAGCTTATCTGAAACGGTTACACTGTGCGTCGTTGACGACAACAGAGTAACAATGCATATGGTTTACGGTTTATTAATCCAGTAATAAAACAAATCGTAGGAAATTGCCTCTATTTGAAGAAATCTATTCTCATTTGGAGAGAACTTATAAAATTTCGTTTCTTTTGTTCACTTTATTCGTTTTGTTGTTTTGCGGAATAGTTCTGGCTTGTCCGTCGAAGTCTTTGCTGTGTCCGTTAGCGTCTATCACTTTAAAATTATTGCATTACAAATTAGTTAGTAAAGTTAGTTTAGCACGCCGGTATAAAAAACCAAACGCGAAAAGTTAAAAAAAATAAGAAATAAAAGGCAGTAATATAAAAATGAGTAAGGAAAAATCCAACCGAATCAAACGAATTTTTAATGAATGCGTACACTTAAGCCCGTAAGATACTTCATTTTTTTGTCCAATTTTAAAATCTGAAAACAAGTGGCGCGTGGGCAGGACAGACATATTTTATAAGAAAAGAATAAACGTTGTTACTTTTTTATTTATTTATTTTATTTATTTATTTATTGGCCAAACAACGCAATTTACTTATTCTAGCTTAATTTAAATTTATTTTATTTTTTTTTTATTTCTTCTCCCCTTTCCTTGTTTTGGTGTTCGAAGATGTACGAATTGAAGTGGGCGTAATCCGTGGGCGTAATCTTTGCTGAGAGTGGTTAAGTGAATTTAGTTAGGAGATCACTGATTGTTTTGAATTCCAGCAACTTCTTTCAAATTACTATTTTTGCAATCAATTGGCAAGAAATATTGGAATTTAAATTTGTTCTTATAACTTGTATTTTTTTAGCTCTAATAATTTATTTTCTAAATAAGTAAGTCCCGTGATTTTACACTGCTTTTTTTATTAATAACTATGTATGCAAAAAACATCGATATTTCTTTATTTATTTATTCAGTCTACTGATTATTAAATCTTACAGAATATACAATTCATCTTAATTTTTACAGTTCAACTACTAGTTAAATAAAATAAATACATTTATTTTAAAGTTATTTTCAGTTAAATTCAAATCAAGAACATGAGAATAGCAGTTACATAAATTAATACACCTCTTAACAGGTTCGTTCAATGCATAATTTGTTCTATGAAGCCTCTCTTCTAATAATCTTGTTTTTCTCAGATTCCTTCGAGGTTCATGCAAAATAATACAATTTGATACTTCAGCAGACGTAATTTTACCGATTAAAATATGGTGAACAAATAAAAGTGCAGAGGATAGCCTTCTATCTTTTAAAGATTCTAAACCAAGAAGTTTTCGTTGAGTATCATAAGATGGAAGACCAACAGGCCATTGCAACTTTTTAAGAGCATATTTTGTAATAATTCTTTGGACTCGTTCAATACGATTTGAATGTAGGACATAAAAAGGGTTCCAAATAATTGAACAGTACTCGATCGTACTACGTACAAGTGGCACAAAAGTGCTTTTATTGTATGCATATCTCTTAATGAAACCAAGCATTGGGTTAGATTTTGCAACAATATAGTCGTGATGAGAATTAAAACAGAAGCTCGAATCAAATATAACAAACAAATCTTTTATCTCATGCTTACGTGTTAAAATTATACTATTTATTGAATAAATAGATGAAATTGTGCTCAAAGCTCTGGCATAAGTAACCACACAACACTTATTTACATTTAAACTTAAATGATTTGTAGCACACCAATTTTGAAAGCGTATTAAATCACTTTGAAGCTTTTGATTATCGGAATATTGCGAATTCTTTAGAGAAAATTTAACATCATCTGCAAACATTAAGCATTTAGAAAACACGAAATTCTGAGGCAAATTATTAATAAAAATTTAAAAGAATAAAGGACCACAGTGAGTCCCTTGCGGAATACCAGAAGTAGCTGTTATTTGGGTTTCAGAATAAACTTAATCTATATTAGCCAATATCGAAGTTTTTTGTTCGATAAACATCGAGAACCGATGTTGAACTTTCGATGTCAATATCGATGCCATCATCGATGTTTTTACAACATCGAACATCTCTACTTTGTATATAAATTTTTTTTAGTTCTATTATTCATGAAAACATAACGAAAACAATTTTTTTTTAAATAAAATAACAAAACAGTTTAAATAATATTTTGATAAACAGAAATAATAATATTTAATATGGAACATTTATATCACATTAGCTTAGAAGAAATTTAATTTATGTAATTATTTAATTTATGTTATTAATTTATTAATTGATTTGTTAATTTTTTTAACATTTCATTCGATACTTTAATTTAGTGCAATCCGAATCATGTTTTTTTGTAGTCTTTTAGTCACTATGAGTTGAATTTAAAAACAGTGCGCTGCTCTAAAAAACTGTATTTAACAGATTTAACTGTAAATATGGCAACACAGCAGTATCATAAAATTGTCTTACAATCCATTTCGAGAGCGAGAGCGGAATGAAAGAGAACACGAACAAGGAAAATCGTGCAGCAAATTGGTACGAATGCGGACACTTAGCAATACGTGTATTTTAGCCGTTTTCGAACAGGTGGCACACACTTATCTTGCAAGTCTTTTGGCTAATTTGTTCGAAATGGTCTTCGAGCACAGCATAGGATTGGAGCGATCTGTCCTCGAACACTGACTGTTGTCTTGAAAGACGTCTTTGAAGACGGATGCATCGAGATATCAGGTCGAAATATCACAGTATAGTATATGTCGATAATAAGTCGAAATATGAGCATACGAGGGTGATCCCAGAAGTGCCCGACCTGACGTATAGATAGCGGTTGTTGCTTTAAAAAATTACTATGGTTGAAAGTACTAACCTTATAAAGCTTAAGTTTCAAGTTTTAAGACGCTACGTTCTTTAGTATTTGTTCGGCAGCCATTGTAAGTGGACGTTCTCAGTGAATTTAAAAACATGGAAAAAATTAGTAATCGTTATGTGATACAATTCTTTGATTTGGAAGGTCTAAGTTCGACCAATATGAAAGCCGAGCTAGATTCTACTCTGGGGGAGTCTGCTTCTTCGTTTGCAACAGTAAAATATTGGATGGCAGAGTTTAAACGAGGCCGTACGAGCTGCCATGACGAACATCGCAGTGACCGACCAAATGAGGTGATCACGACAGAAATGGTAAAGAAAATCCATAAAATGGTATTGGATAACCATTGATTGAAAGTGCGCGAGCTAGCAGACATGACAGGCATTTCAAAAAGTGCTGTTCATCGCATATTGACTGAAAATTTGGACATGAGAAAGCTGTGCGCAAGATGGGTGCCGCGTTTGCTCACATGGAACAAAAACTGCATCGTGTGCAATAAAACAGCTGAGATGAAGGAACAGTCAAAACAATGGACGGAAAGGGGAGAATCGGCTCCAAAAAAGGCGAAGACAGTTCCATCTGCAGGCAAGGTCATGGCGTCAGTTTTTTTGGATGTGCGTGGGATAATTTCCATTGATTATCTTCAAAAAGGAAAAACAACCAACGGCGAGTATCACGCGAACTTATTGCAGTGTTTGAGTTTTATTTCATCAAGACAATGCACTGAACACATCCACTATCGCGGTGGCCAAAATAAATGAATTAAAGTTCGAATTGCTTCCTCATCCACCCTTTTCACCAGATTTAGTTCCCTCGGACTATTTTCTTTCTCCAAACTTGAAAAAATAGCTCGATGGTAAATGATTTGCCAACAATGAAACGGTGGAATCTGTGGTTGATGGCTATTTTGACCTGGTTTTTCGATATATTAAAAACGATTTGGATAAACTTAATATTTTTTCCCACAGTGTACAATACAAATAAGGCTTTTTACTACACCATGAACAGATGCATCACGGACGTATTCCCTTAAGGAAAGGTGGGTCGCCAGCTGAAAAAGGTTGGAAACCACTGTTCTAAACTATAACTCCGCCAGGCTTGCGCCTGCCTGTCCCAAGCCAGGATAAAGGAGAAGGGTTGCTTGTAGGATACGTCCTGCAATTGTAAAAACTGATAGAGCCAACCAAGAGCTCGGGGTGGCGCCCATCTTGGTAGCAGGTAATATTCGGTATATCGATATGAAACAAGCCTGCGAAGGTATAGCAATTGACCTTAAAACTTGTTAGTACGGGGACAGTCTTTACCCGTCAGATGGGGTAGACCCTATCTATCCACCGCATGGAGACCTTAATTGGGTGTGTTGCAACAGTTGTGAAGTGTCGGCATGCGTGCATAATAGTGTCGGCTCTTCGGCTTTCCGAAGTGGATTGCTAGTCAATAGTTTGACTCGCACCCTCAAACTGGCACGGCAGTCACTGAGGGAAGTGTAGAAATGGTTGTTTAACTAAGGGTTCTCATACTGAGCACGGCAGTCCCTGAGAACAATGGCCAATACTCTATGTCTGGATGTTGAAATCCGAACGTCCAGAGTAAGATTGGCAATTGCAAAGGTCCTCCAGAGTAGGTACCGGTCATGCGCAATAATTTCCAGCTGAGTCGGCAACTGCAAATTGTTAGACTAGCCCTTAAGTGCTCATTGAGCACAGTCATGTGTAAGAATGCACTTTTTCGTAATTGCATTTGTGCATTCTTTGTCTTTTTGCGGGGATGTTGTGGATCCTCATCTGACGGGACCGAGTTGCGGTTGTGTGAATGCTACACAGGTCTAGATTGACCGGCGGGGTTGCGCAATGGTACGACCGGGCTGGCATATCCGTCTTAATATGCAAGAGATTGGGTAGGTCTCGTCTCCACCAGTAGATGGATGGAAGTACGTCGCTACGGAAGTCTAAACTGGTACTGCTATTACGGGCAGTATGTAATTTATTACATAATGCTCTTAATAAGCAGGGCACTGGGTGATGCTTTGTGTTTGTGAAGCAGCTTCCATGTTCGTGTTGCCACACCGGATGCCCCGTATGTTTTATTTGTTTAAAACATAAACGGGTCCGTGTTGTGGTAACACACAAAGTTCATGGTTGTCTGTTTCATGAACTTTTACCCTAGGTTTTGGATAACCCAAGTTGCTTAAGCCTTACGTCAGGTGCACTTGATAATCTCAAAAACGTCTGTTCTAAACTATCTGAATTGGATTTTGCGATACAAATTTTGAAAATTAAATGGGTCACGATAAGTACACTCGTGTTACTTAAAAATATATTCAAGCCAGGGCCTTTCAGAGCCCATGAAGTGCCCGGGGGCCCCCACCCATTTAAAAAAATTATGTATATATAAAAAAAATGTTTTGTATAAATACAATTTTTCCTTTATATTATTTCTTAATATATTTATCCTCTATCTTTATTATTAATAAAAATCATTTTCTGTTTGTTTGCTTGTTTGTTTATTTATTTGTTTGTCTAAACGGCTAAACGGAATTCGCTCAAACTTAAATCGTGTATTACTTGCGTCCTAGATTATTGCATACGTTATTGCATACTTAGTTGAACCATGCCCTTTTACCGCCCACAAATCAATGAAAATTCAATATTTCCGACTGTTTCGACTGTATGAGACTACAATTTTGTAATTTAGTTTTCATGGTTACTTTCGGCAATTGTGGCAAATATGAGTTTCCACGCCCACAAATCAATGAAAATACTATATTTCAGACGGTTCTGGTCGGATAAGATTAAAATTTGGTAATTAAGTTTTAAGCTTTTATACAAATCTAAGCGGCTGAACGGATTCTCCCAAACTTAAGACGTGTATTACTTGCGTCCTAGATTAGATTTTTGCATACTTAGTTTTAACCACACCCCCTTTTACCGTCCACAAATCAATGCAATATTTCAGACTGTTTTTATTGTTTGAGACGAAAATTTGGTAATTTACTTGCCATGGTTATTTGGACAATTGTACCAGAACTGGGCTTCCACGCCCTCTTTTTCCGCCCACAATAAGGCTAAAATTTAGTAATTAAGTTTGTATGCTCACCGTCGACAACTGTACTAAAAATGGGCGTGGTGGCACTATAATTATGCACACTTTTAAAAAATCATTAAGAGTCAAAAACTTCTGGGCCGATTGCGCTGAAATTTTGGCAGTAGATTGTTTTCGAGCACGAGATAGCTTACGAAAAAATGTTTGCCACACCCCCTTTCATCGCCCACAAATAAGAAAGTATGGTTGTTGGAACATCCGTGGCGAAGCTGCGGACCACTGGGTCCTGCTAGTTTATTATAAAAAAATAGTTTAATATATATTATTTTATAAGTACTGCCTTTTTCGATTTTTTTTTAAAAATAGTTTAATTTTCTTGCTATATCGGAATGGATGTTCAGCATGGAAAGGTCATTAAAACGATTTTGTCCCATGGTCGACCGGTGATAATTTTTGACCTTTTAAAGCACACTTAGAGATCGTTCAGCTGCGACTGATACTAGCAAGCTGAGAAAAATCCTCACCGCAATGGTAACATTTGGAAAGATCCCAGAAAGCTCAAGATGGTATATGAATTTCTTGAAATAGATTCTTTTGCTTACAATCCTTCTTAAAGTTGACTGAATATATTCTTTTTAGAAATAACATTTCCTCACACAGATCACATTATATTTTCTTTGAGTACTAGAAAAAAAAAAACGAAGTGGCCATTTCAGCCCTTGAAAGGACTTTGACCGAGCTTCTTTATGATCAGTTGTGTTGTGTGTGATGTGAAATGTTTGCACACAAATGATCGAGAACTGAACCTACATGTTTTACGCCGACTCCGAACGGCTTATGTTCTCAAGAAGCTTTTCATGGCAGTTTTTAATCTCTGAGGTTTGCCATTGTCTGCAGAGAGGTGACGGCCGAACAGAAAAATTAATTCAACTGAAAAAATTTTCTGTGTCAGATGGAGAATTCGAACCTGGGTTCTCTGGCGTAAGAGTCACACACTCTACCCACTACGCCACGGTCGCCACCTTGAGTACTTTGAGTACCTTGAGCCACTTTGAGTACTAGATTGAATTTTAATATTCCTCTTGCATCGTAGTTTTCCTACTGCTCATTAGATGGCCAGCATTTTTACATTTATAAGCCCTGTAGGAATTTTTTCATCTGAACGTTTTTGTTTATTTTTTTGTTACTTATAATCTACCCATTGCAGTGGCCCTTATGTCAGAGAACCCTGGTTCAATTCGCACCTGGCACAGAAAGTTTTTTCAATTAAATTAATTTTTCTGTTTGGCCGTCACCTCTCTGCAGACAATGGCAAGCCTCAGAGAGAAAAAACTGCCATGAAAAGCTTCTTGAGAACATAAGCCATTCGGAGACCGGCATAAAAACATTTCACAACACGCACAGCACAATTGATCATAAGAAGCTCGGTCAAAGTCTTTTCAAGGGCTGAAATTGCCATTTCGTTTTTTTTTATATCTGAATTTGGGGGCCTCTTTAAATGACGGGGTCCTGGCCCAAGCCCCCGGGTGCTGTCCCCCTCTGATAGGGTTTGATTTAAACACTGATTTATTTAAAATAATTTTAGAAAGAAACCACTGGTATACTTTGAGGGTTACCTGCGAGGAGGGAGCTTGATAATGTGAAGAGATTTATTCTAATGCTGGTAGCAGTAGTGTAGCAAAGGGAGCGGTGGGGCGATCCTCGGGTGCACATTCAAAAGGGGTGCAAAATTAGCAAAAAATGTTTTTTTATAATGCAACATAAATTTGTACAAATTTGTACAAACGTACAATTTTTTGTATAAATATAAATTTTCTTTAAATGGGAGCGTATAATTTAATCCCAAGGCTTATATGTATCTTCAATAACCAAGATTGAACTAATTATATTGATTGCATTTTTAAATTGCAGATGTCGAAGCGTGCAAAAGTACTTGAAAGTATTCCTTACAGTGCATTCGTATCATTTAAAACATAATTAAAATACAGGGTGTCCCGCAATTGAGTGCAACTATTAACGGAGCTGAAAGGTAATGTCAAGCTGAGCAAAAAATCGTATGGGAGGGGGAGTCTATTTTCACATTCTTAGGAGCTACAGGGTTAATGAATATTTCACGACTTTGGTTTACGTTGTTGTTTCTAGCACAAAAACTAACTTACAAAAACTAACTTATTTTGATAGCTCATTTTAAAGACAATGAAATCACCTTTCAAACGGTATATCAACAAAACCCACCAACTTAACCGTTAACGAGCTGCGATCGTGTGAAGATGAAAACAATCGGTTGAAACTACCAAATTTGATACTTTTAAGAAAATAACGATAAATAATGACATAACAATTAGTTATGCAGTAGATATCACTGTTTTCTAAAATGTATATTTTTTTTAGTGCAGCCATGGTAGAAGAATACAGGTGGATGCAGCGTTGATTGTGCTCTCTTCTTCGTTACTGCCGGTATTGTCAATGGCGCTCCTGCTTGCAGTTAATATTTTATTTATTTAATTTTCCATGTTGTTTGGCTTGAAGTAATTTTTTATTGTTTTAATATCAATAAAGACACGATAAAGAAAAATTTGTTACAATCTTTTATTAAATAAACAAGACAATTTTAACTTTTAAACTTCGTTTACATTTTGACAATTCGTGCTTTCTCCTATCTTTCTCATAGCTTTGAGATTTTATATGAGTTGTCGACTTCGTGTTGACATTCGCGGCAGTACGCTCTCATCTAGCGAGCTTACCTGTATTATTTCTACCATGAGTGCAGCCAACTTTCTTATTTTTTGAGATATGTTTATGTTTTTGGTGTTATTGAAAAGAAAATTGAATAAATTAAAAAACTGATCACGAAAAAAATTTCATTTATCACGCGAAATTCTGAAAAATTTGCACTCAAAATTGAAATTTGGTAGTTCCAATCGATTGATTTTATCTTCACACGAGCACAGCGGTAACGGTTAAGTTGGTGGGGTTTATTGATATACCGTTGAAAAGTTGATTTCATTGCCTTTGAAAAGAGCTATCAAAATAAGTTTTATGTAAGTTAGTTTTTCTGCTAGAAACAATAACGTAAACCAAAGTCGTGAAATATTAATTAACCCCGTATCTCCTAAGAATGTGTATATAGACCCCCCTCCCATACGATTTTTTGCTTAGCTCAACATAACCTTTCAGCTCCGTAAATAGTTGCACTCAATTGCGGGACACCCTGTATATTATGTTTGGTGAGGGGTGCAACCAACATCACAACTTTCCAACCAACAATCAAAGGATTAATCACAAATTTTCATATATTTCATATAGAGTTATAAATGCATTGATGTCACAATTCAAACAATATAAAGTTCTACTATATGAATGCTTTTATGTAACTAAATGGGAACTAAAAGTGTTTGTAAAGAGTGTTTTTTATAGATTTTTTTTATGGAATTTCCTAAAAGGATAACTGCCAAGCTAGTTGTCAAAATAAGCACATGTTTTTGACATTAATGTTAAGTATACTTTGACAATTTATCATGCTCAGACATACACCGGAACAAAGTCTACAAATCGAGGAAATTTATTTCCAAAATTCGCTTTTTGTGCGGAAAACTTACATAGCATTTCTCACACACTATGGTCAGGGGCGAATTTAGTTGGGGGATAGGAGGGGCTGCAGCCCCCGGCCCCGAGCAGACAGGGGATGGCAGGCGCTTCTCACAAAATACTTAATTTGATTTTTTGAATGAATTTTTTTCTTTTTTTTATTATTTATGATACTTTTTGCTTGCATCTATTAAAGCAAAACGATGTAATATTAAAAAAAACACAGGTGCGTCGTTGGACACACGAGAGAAGCGAAGCTTTTTCGTGGTTACATAGATTTGATAACTTAATAATTTTTTCTTTTAAATAAATTAACTTTTAAATTAAAAAATTTAAAATAACATAAAATTAATTACATATATACAGAAAACATATTTACTGCTTATTTTTTTATTGTTGAATGTCAAATTTCCACGCCAATTACATATACGGGCATATAATGCCAGCGACTCTCCATTTTAACTCTCCACACATAGCTGTGAACTTGGCTGCACTGACTCATGCATGCGTTTGTTAATTCCATATTTCATCATATCATGATATCATCTATTTTTTTGACACTTAAAACATAGAGTATAAATTATTACCTAGAGATTGCATCAACTCTGCTAAATCTCTGGCATGTGTTAACAGAGGTTAACAGAGTTTTTTTCCTTTACGTTTTTAAGTAAAATAACTCTGTTAACACATGTCAGAGTTTTAGCAGAGTTGATGCAAGCTCTAGATCATAATTTACACTCTATGCTTAAAAACGTATTTGTGGGCATTGCTAATTATCTTCGTACCAACAGCGCCACAAACGCATTCACAATACAAACAAACCGATGCTGGAGACACCTTGTGGCAAATAAAAGCAAATTTTTGATAGTTGAGCATAGCAAATACACAATCCTCTATCTATTGATGGTTGGTGACGATCTACTGCAGCATAGCTTCTGTTATAATTAGTATTGAATTAACAACTGTTTCAAACAAGTCTTTGTGGCCTAGTGGATAGTGCATTGGACTCTCGTTAAAGAGGACGTGGGTTCGATCCCCGTGGGCAGGCCAACAAATTATTTTTAGTATTTAATATTAAAGTATTAAATTTTCTTGTTGTAATAAGCATTAGCAACAACGAAACCATCAAATTTCCAAGAAAAAAATTTGTCAAACATTTTTCAGATTTCACTCCAAGCAAATCACAGAACGTGGAGTAAAAAGCTTCGCTTCAAAAATCTTAGTTTCTCGGTGAGTTATCCAGTTTATTCTCCAGCTTTTTTCCAATGCTGGAGAAAATCTAAGTTTTCGGTATGATTTCCAATATTTTTCTTCAAGTTTATTCAAACGATAATCTTTTTTTGTCAACGTCGTAATTTTAGTACTTTTGAAACATAGTTGGCCATGAAAAGCATGCCATCGAAATTCGACTGCAAAAAAAAAAAAATTTCGTAAAATTTGTGTGTAATAAAAACAAATTGAATTAAAAGTGAAATATTATTTAACTAAAAAATAGTGAATTTTGTGAACATACACAAAAATAAAAAATTAAGACAGAAGTGAGGCAGGTGTTGGAGTTGCTTGCGATTCGAGGATGCAGCGAAGAACTTACTGTTGGTGATGTTGCTGGATCCTTTGCTGGTGCTGTTGATATCACTGTTGCTGGATATATTGCTGGATTTATTGTTAGTGACTCCGGCGCTGGTTTTTAAATAACGGTAAAGGTGAAATATCTAACGGTAAACAGAGGTGATATTTTTGAAAGATATTGATTTCTTTTTTTTCTCTAGTTTTTTTGACAGATGCAATAACGTAAGACAAAATAGTGAAATATAAATTGACCATGTAACTCCCAAATTGCATTTTGAATGTTATTTAAGAATTTTTTACGAACTTGTTATGCTTGTAAAGGGTGGTTAAATTTTAAGGGCCGATGTGGATTTTGAATAAAACATAAATTATTTAGGATATTATTGTCATTTCTTTTTATTATGATAATATTGGTATGGTTCATTTATGTATGGAACAAAATGTCGCAAACTCGGCGGCGCACCTCCATCCGATGGTTCAAATTTTCGATGACGCTGAGGCATAAGTGAGGTTCTATGTCGTTCATGTGCCGAATTATATCATCCTTTAGCTCTTGAATTGTTGCTGGCTTATCGACATACACCTTTTCTTTCAAATAACCCCAAAGAAAGAAGTCCAACGGTGTCAAATCACATGATCTTGGTGGCCAATTGACATCGCCACCACGTGAGATAACACGGCCATTGAATTTGTCGCGCAAAAGAGCCATTGTTTCATTAGCTATGTGGCAAGTGGCACCGTCCTGTTGAAACCACATATCATCCACATTCATATCTTCCAATTCGGGCCATAAAAAGTTCGTTATCATCTCACGATAACGAACACCATTCACAGTAACTGCCTGACCGGACTCATTTTGGAAGAAATACGGCCCGATGATGCCGCCAGCCCATAAATCGCACCAAACAGTCACTCTTTGTTGGTGCATTGGTTTTTCGACAATCACTCTTGGATTATCATCCACCCAAATGCGGCAATTCTGCTTATTGACGAATCCACTGAGGTGAAAATTCGCCTCAACACTGAAGATGATTTTCGTCGAAAATTGATCATCCAGTGTTGCCATTTCTTGCCACCATTCTCACCATTGACGACGCTTGAAATGGTCAAGAGGCTTTAGTTCTTGAGTCAATTGCACCTTGTAAGCGTGTAAATATAAGTCTTTATGCATAATGTTCATCAACGACGAGCGTGAGAGGTGCAATTGTTGGGCACGTCGACGAGTTGAGGTGGACGGCTCTTCAGCCACACTATCGCGAACAGCAGCAATATTTTCTGCAGTTCACATCTCCTACAGACCCGGTTTGCTCAAATTTTTGCACGATTTTTCCGATTGTACGCACATTTGGACGATTAAATTGACCGAAAAAATCACGAAGTGCACGATATGCATTTTGATTTTAACGCCCATTTTCATAATAAGCCTCAATAACTTTAACGCGTTGCTCGATTGTGCATCTTTCCATGGTTCAAATTGAATTAGTCTGAAATTGAAAAATGTCAAATGAAATGCAGAAAAAAACTTAACGTTTAGGTGTGGTTCACATTCAACATCGGCCCTTAAAATTTACCCACCCTTTATATTATCTATGTGCAAAAAATTTGAAAAATATATAGGAAAAAAAAAATTAATTGCTAACTGTTTTAATAATTTTATAAGTATAATTTTATAATCCCACAAATATAAGTTGAGAAAAAGTGGAGAAAAACTTGAGAATTTAATTGGAGTTTAAAATATCAACCTGGAGGATATATGGAAACCTCGCTGAGAAAATATTGGATAAGTAATGTACTAAAATGGAGAAAAAAATATTGAAATCCAATATAGGTCAAGTACATAAAATGTTTGAGAACTAATGTACCTTATTCCTGGAGAATGCCTTGTTTCTCAGACTGAGATCAAATCGATATTTATGCTGGAGATTGGAGAAAAAGGCTGGAAATCTATTTGACTTCCATTGGATATAAAGCAAAATTGCTTATTGGGATACAACTGAGGACCACTCTAATGTATAGGGTATGTGGCATAATTATTGACACCTTAAATTTTAACACAATTATTGACAACTTTCTTTTTTAAAACGTCTGCTAAAAATTTGAAGAACGCATTTGGCAAAATGTTTTTAATGTAAAAAATTCTGCATTTTGGTTGATATTTTTTTTTTATTCTGTAGGAAACGTTGTAATCAATATATTTATACTATATAAGTAATTTTCTTTGGCTAAACTACTACTCCACCAGTAAGCATACTTAGGGTTTGTTTTATTGCAAGTTTGCGGAATATTCATTGGCAGATGAGAGGATTTTTTATGAAGGGCAGCGTTTTTGTTGATGTTTGAAGAAAATGTTAATGGATTGTTATCGAAAAGTTTCTGAAACTTCGGCTTTTTCTTTCTGTGATGAGTTTTGGGATGGTCTTAAAATGATTTCTTGAATAATCAGTATTATTGGTAAACGAAATATGAATAGGAAAATGGTCGCTGCCATGCAACTGTTTATCCGTACTCCAGGAGAGAAAGGGTAACAAATTTGCACTACAAAAAGAAAGATCTATATTGCGCAAGGTTGAATAGGTAGATAAGTGTGTTGGGGAGTGATCATTGAGAAGAGTTAAGTTGGATTGGCGGAAGATATTTGCAATATTTTTACCTCTGGAGCTAGTGGTATTTGATCCCCATAGCATGCTGTGTGCATTAAGATCATCTAATAACCTAATAAGAGTTTTGTTTATGTCTGAATAAAATAAAACAAAATCGACTTTTATTTTCTATTTAACGATTTACTTTATTTATTACTTTTACTATTACTTTATTTACATCTTATTATTTACTTTTAATTTATTTAATTTACAACTTAAGTGGTTGGAGCGATCAATTCGATTGCGCTAGAAAACATTGAAATGTTACAATCAAGTCATAAAATTAAACATAAGTGGTATTCGCTCTTTCGTGTATTAGATGTACTGATTGTAATTGTACCGATAAATACAAGGGAAAGAGTGAGTGACACAGCAGTGTATCTACTATATGCTACACTGGTGGCAATTGAACGTTTTTTCCTTATTTTAACATTTTCCATTACAGATTCCATTACAGATGGATTTTAAACAGTTCTTATTAGAAAAATTATGGCAAACAAAGGACAAGAAATGGTGCCAAGAATGCTGCCAAGTAATGTCAAAATGATACAATTAACACTTACAACTACATTACAATCATCTTTTGACGTTGTAAAGAAACACATAAAGTGTAACTTCAAAATCTATGGTATTTGTTGTTGCATGTGTATTTAGTGTAATTTTTTGACAGAAGTACACTAGTGTATTCATAAATACACAAAAGAGCGAATACCACTATACATTCTTTCTTGCTAAGATATAATACATAAGAATATATGCGAATGGTGAGAAAAAGGTAAGCGAACGGAAGTTTTTCAGAGGGAATTATATGATACTGTCGAAATAGTTTCAATGTTGCGCAAGCAGCTTGTGTTGTGCAAATAATAAATAAGAATTATGAAATATGCAGTTGATTGCCCGTTAATAAGCGAGCACTTATATGATGCAGGTGTGTGGGTGTAGTTGAATGGTCTGCGGTATCTAAGGCTGCATTCTGCCAACACTAGCGCTCAAGAAAATTCGGGTGAATGGCTACACTTTTGACAGCGCTGGCAGCTGTCTACGCTCGAGCGATGTGCATTTTACCTAGCGAAATAAATTACGTTACTTCTACTCAACAGTTGCAAGTTTTGCCATTTAACAGCTGTTTGCGCGCCAATTTGCATGAATTTGCAAACACTCAAATGAAAAGCTTAAAATAAATGCAAATTTTCGTGGCTTGTGCTATTTTTAATGATTTTAACTATCCTTTGCTCCTAGCAATGGTTGAATGAGGTCCGAAATGTGCTCCTTAATAGCCATATCAAGACCATCATCCATTAGCATGTCTAGCACTACGTTTTGCATTAAGTAAACCTCTTAGGGCCAGTTTTTCAGTACGAGTTTAAACTTTAGTTAAATTAAACCGAGTTTAACTCACTAAAAATGGACGTTTAAGTTCGGATTAGGCATAAAAGAAAGAAATTATATGATAATTTAAATTCAACGAAAGCTAAAATATCTAGTTAAACCGACTCCAATTTTGGTGAGTTAAATTCGGTTTCATTTAACTAAAGTTTAATAAACTCGTACTGAAAAACTGGCCCTTAGCAGAAAGAAATTAGGTTTTAAATTCAACAAAACAAAACAAAACAAAACAAAACAAAACAAAACAAAACAAAACAAAACAAAACAAAACAAAACAAAACAAAACAAAACAAAACAAAACAAAACAAAACAAAACAAAACAAAACAAAACAAAACAAAACAAAACAAAACAAAACAAAACAAAACAAAACAAAACAAAACAAAACAAAACAAAACAAAACAAAACAAAACAAAACAAAACAAAACAAAACAAAACAAAACAAAACAAAACAAAACAAAACAAAACAAAACAAAACAAAACAAAACAAAACAAAACAAAACAAAACAAAACAAAACAAAACAAAACAAAACAAAACAAAACAAAACAAAACAAAACAAAACAAAACAAAACAAAACAAAACAAAACAAAACAAAACAAAACAAAACAAAACAAAACAAAACAAAACAAAACAAAACAAAACAAAACAAAACAAAACAAAACAAAACAAAACAAAACAAAACAAAACAAAACAAAACAAAACAAAACAAAACAAAACAAAACAAAACAAAACAAAACAAAACAAAACAAAACAAAACAAAACAAAACAAAACAAAACAAAACAAAACAAAACAAAACAAAACAAAACAAAACAAAACAAAACAAAACAAAACAAAACAAAACAAAACAAAACAAAACAAAACAAAACAAAACAAAACAAAACAAAACAAAACAAAACAAAACAAAACAAAACAAAACAAAACAAAACAAAACAAAACAAAACAAAACAAAACAAAACAAAACAAAACAAAACAAAACAAAACAAAACAAAACAAAACAAAACAAAACAAAACAAAACAAAACAAAACAAAACAAAACAAAACAAAACAAAACAAAACAAAACAAAACAAAACAAAACAAAACAAAACAAAACAAAACAAAACAAAACAAAACAAAACAAAACAAAACAAAACAAAACAAAACAAAACAAAACAAAACAAAACAAAACAAAACAAAACAAAACAAAACAAAACAAAACAAAACAAAACAAAACAAAACAAAACAAAACAAAACAAAACAAAACAAAACAAAACAAAACAAAACAAAACAAAACAAGAGAAAAAGCTACTTCAAACGTCAGTTGTCAACAGATCTGACGTTCGACGTAGCAACGCATTCAGGGAAATCCAGTATAAAATGATCCGTCACTACAATAGCGCTCGCCTTGGCAGAATGCAGCCTATAACTGTTAAGCTCGTATGCAGGAAATGAAGAATTTGGTCGTATATAGAGAGATATGATAGATAGTTTGATATCAGTGGTAACTATAATTTATGTTGCACAAAGGTAATGTATGGGTACAACAGAAAAATCAATGCCATTTTTAATTAACAGTGCTGTTTTGCCTTTTGCGTGACCAGTCGATTGTGTGTTTCTAAGTATACTTTTGCAGTTATTAAGGTTTACCGTTGTTTGTGTTAAGTGAGTCTCCTATAAAACTAAAACACAGGTGCGTCGTTGGACACACGAGAGAAGTGAAGCTTTTTCGTGGTCACATAGATTTGATAACTTAATAATATTTTCTTTTAAATAAATTAACTTTTAAATTCAAAAATTTAAAATAACATAAAATTAATTACATATATACAGAAAACATATTTACTGCTTATTTTTTTATTGTTGAATGTCAAATTTCCACGCCAATTACATATACGGGCATATAATGCCAGCGACTCTCCATTTTAACTCTCCACACATAGCTGTGAACTTGGCTGCACTGACTCATGCATGCGTTTGTTAATTCCATATTTCATCATATCATGATATCATCTATTGTTTTTGACACTTAAAACATAGAGTATAAATTATTATCTAGAGATTGCATCAACTCTGCTAAATCTCTGGCATGTGTTAACAGAGGTTAACAGAGTTTTTTTCCTTTACGTTTTTAAGTAAAATAACTCTGTTAACACATGTCAGAGTTTTAGCAGAGTTGATGCAAGCTCTAGATCATAATTTACACTCTATGCTTAAAAACGCACTTGTGGGCATTGCTAATTATCTTCGTACCAACAGCACCACAAACGCATTCACAATACAAACAACCGATGCTGAAGACACCTTGTGGCAAATAAAAGCAAATTTTTGATAGTTGAGCATAGCAAATACACAATCCTCTATCTATTGATGGATGGTGACGATCTACTGCAGCATAGCTTCTGTTATAATTAGTAAAATGTGGAAATTGGCAACTGTTCTTTATTTTACAAAATCCGTTTTTTGACCCACAGGAGGACAAAATGTACCTTGCCCACATAAAATTTAAGCCTTGCCCCGCCACTGCTCGAAAGGTATTTACACCAATGATTGGAGAGGAATATCCGAAGAGATTATTCTAGAAGTGCTAAAAAGTCAAAATGTGTGTGAAATAAAAAAATCCTAATAAAAAAGCATGAACAATAAAAATAAACGGGCCTAATCATCATAACTTTTGCCACAATTAAACTACCAGAGGCAATTAACATTGGCTATGAAAAAATTTCTGTAAGACCCTACATTAGTATAGAATTAACAACTGTTTCTAACAAGTCTTTGTGGCCTAGTGGATAGTGCATTGAACTCTCGTAAAAGAGGACGTGGGTTCGATCCCCGTGGGCATTCCAAAAAATTATTTTTAGTATTTAATATTAAAGTATTAAATTTTCTTGTTGTAATAAGCATTAGCAACAACGAAACCATAAAATTTCCAAGAAAAAATCTGTCGAACATTTTTCAGATTTCACTCCAAGCAAATCACAGAACGTGGAGTAAAAAGCTTCGCTTCAAAAATGTTTGCCCTCTATTGGTATGAATATCATACCCCCCCATCGCGTTATAATTTTATACACTAACCTCCAATCCAAAAACCTTCGATAAGCAAAATTGGTTACATTAGCAGCTGTCCAAACCAAAAAAAAAATTAGTAAGGAATGGAGCTTCGGCAGTGTGCCGAAGCTAAAATATCCCCCCGCGACCGAATTCAATTATATTCGAGGTATTTAGCCACGACAGACACGATGACATTCAGTTTTGTACATTTACGAAAGTATTCCTATTTTGATGAAGTCACTTTGAATGGGAGGTAGCCGTGGTTTTCATCCGATTTTGCCGAATATCATAAATATGGTTCATATTATATACCAAAGCTCATGTGTGTTGTGGATTTCTAAGATATTTTAGTTTAAAATAAAGCTACTTGTATGAAAAGTGTGACTCTTACGCCAGAGAACCCAGGTTCGAATCCTCCATCCGACACAGTTTTTTTCAATTGAATTAATTTTTCTGTTCGGCCGCCACCTCTCTGCAGACAATGGCAAACCTCAGAGAGTAAAAACTGCCATGAAAAGCTTCTTGAGAACATAAGCCATTCGGAGTCGGCGTAAAACATGTAGGTCCAGTTCTCGATCATTTGTGTGCAAACATTTCACATCACACACAACACAATTGATCATTAGAAGCTCGGTTAAAGTCATTTCAAGGGCCATTTCGTTTTTTTTTTCGTATGAAAAGTAGGCGTGGTTTTCATCAGATTTTGGCAAATATTATAGAGATGGTTTATATCAATTAGCAAAGCTCATGTGCAAAATTTCAAGACATTTCCATAATTTCTGTGGATTTTTAAGAGATTTTACTTTAATAAAAATGCCACTTTGTATGGGAGGTAGGCGTGATTTTCGTCCGATTTTTTCAAGCTTATGTGCAAAATTTGAAGGCATTTCCTTAATTTTTGTGGTTTTTAACAGATTTTTATGGGTTTTTTAAGAGAGATTATTTTTTTAAAAAGCCCGTAGTAGCACCTATTAGCAATTATTGTTCTCCGCTTTATGTCCAGGCTGATTTCGTTGTTAGTATTAATGGCGGAACTCCTTGACTACTTCAAAGTTATAGCTGCCGGATGAAACGTGGGAGTCTAAACGCCGCGCTCCCTTGTCTGTAGACAGCATATACTTTGTTTTACCTTCATTTATCGTCAAACCCACTTTGGCTGATTCCTTTTCGATAGCGGCGAAAGCAGCGGTAACATCTCTCTTGGTATTGCCGACAATAACAATATCATCAGCGTACGCAAGGAGCTGGACACCTTTATAGAAAATGGTGCCACCGAGTTGCGATTTCGTACGATCCCCTCCATGATAATGTTGAAGAGACCGCAAGACAGTGGATCGCCTTGACTGAAACCTCTTTCGGTATTGAAGGTTTCGGAGAGGTCATTTCCTACCTTGACGGAGCTGCGTGTGTTGCTCAACGTTATTCTGCAAAGTATAATCAACTTTGCAGGTATACTGAACTCAGACATTGTTGCGTATAGGCAATTCCTTCTCGGGCTATCGAACGTAGCTTTAAAATCGACAAGAGATGGTGTGTGTCAATTTGATTTTCGTGGGTTCTCTCCAGGATTTGTCGTAGCGTGAAAATCTGGTCTATGGTGGACTTTCCAGGTCGAAAGACACACTGATAAGGTCCAATCAGTGTTTTTGTAATGGGCTTTAATCTTTCACACAGTACTCTTGAGAGAACCTTATATGCGATGAAAATAAGACTGATACCTCTATAACTGGCGGAGATTGTTGGATCTCCTTTCTTAAGTATAGGGCACAGTACACTGAGGTTCCAATCGTCGGGCATGCTTTTTGCTAGCCATATTTTGTTGATGAGCTGATGCATGCACCTTATCAATTCATCGCCGCCGGTTTTAAAGAATTCAGCTGACAGGCCGTCAGCACCCACTGCTTTATTGTTTTTGAGTCGTTGGATAGCAACTCGTACCTCTTCATGGCTAGGTGGTGATTCTTCCACTTCATCATCGTTGATTGGTGGCACTCTCCTTGGGCGGCATTGGTGGAATCGTCGCCAGTAAGTAAATTGGAGAAGTGCTGTGTCCACAATTGCAGCATGTGCTGTTTCCAAATCAGTCAATGCGAGGCCTACTTCGCAAATTGCTTTCTGAATTTATCAGAACTCAATTTGAGAAATGCCTAAAAGAATGCTAATATTCTGAAATAAGCTACGTTCAGATTCAAATTTTTAGACCGTAATGTACATTCAGAGTATTGAACGAAAGACTCAATTCAATCATAAAATAAAGAAAAAAACTACGGATTGTAAAATTTAACATATGTATGAGCTACTCAAATAAATATGTCTCCATGGCCCAGCTGGTAGAACAGCCGCCTATTGATCCAAACGTAGTGTGTTCAATTCTCATTGAAAGCAAAAATATGAAAAATTGTTAAAGAGCCATTTTTTCGTTTTTATACAACCAGTGAATTGTGTTGTTGTTTTCATAAGAACAATGTCGTTACATTAGCTTTACTCCCCATCTAGCTCGCCGAATTGTTATATACGCGGCTATAAAAGTTTCACTTCAAAAAGGTGCTGCAAAATTGGACCAATAGTCTTCATTAAAGTGGCCATTTGCCTGAAATTGTGTTCAAACACTAAATGCCATTAAATTTTTAAACTAATAAAGCCAAAATATCAGCCATTTTATTAATTTTTCTGTGTCTTATTTAAAAAATCTGTATACCTCTAAAAAAATCTCCCTTTATCTAAAAGGAGTCTAAGAGGCACTGAACTGTAGGTTTAATGTGAGCTTTTTAAAAAAAAATGTATATTTTTGAGCGGGAAATTTATGTCAACCAAAGTTTTTCGTTTCTCTTTATATCATGTGCATTGCCAACAAGATTTTTTTAAGAACAGTCTTTTTGTTAAATAAAATTGTTCAAAAAATGGGCAAGACGATGTTAATAAAAATAGGCCAAAGAAATATCATCCAAAGAATTAAAAGAACTTGCCGGATCAACGCTTCAATTTGGCAATAAATCTAGAAACAATGCAGCGTTGCCTCCTCACGTAAATATAAAAAAAATTAATAATGTTTAGGAAGTTTATTATGAACCCAAATTAAAGATAGGAAAACCGCATCATGAAAATAACATTGATTTCGATGAAGTTATTGCATCTCTGAAAGCAAGAAAAAAAAATAAATATTATATCTTGATGGTACCTTATAGTTTGTTTTTATGAATGAATATCACTATATAATTTTTTTATTTTCAGGACCCAAATCGATGTTTTTAAAAAAACTCGATGCATCTTAACAAAATTATTATAACAAAAAACAATTTCAAGCAAAAACAGAATATTTACAAATGTTATTTTCTGTATAGAGATTCTAGGTATGGATAAGAATAACCTACCTTTGGGGGTGCAAAATAAATTTTCGTCCCGGGTGGCAGCAATCCTAGCTACGCCACTGGCTGGTAGGAAATCTGGCCTGCAACAACGTCCATTACACTAAGTGACTACAGCAAGCGTGGCCAAACCGCGGCCCGCGGTTGGGTGTCAACTTGTGGCCCTCGGAGCATATGCACACATTTTTTCCTTTTAGTTTGCATAAAATCACCAAAAGAGCATTCCAAAGTACGTAGTTCGTATCATATCTCATATATGGAAGTATCTCAGTACATTGATTCAACTATCGTGACAGGTTCTTCTATGGTACATTCGTGTTAACAATCACAACGTTAAGCTGATTTCAAAAAGCGCTCACGCCGATCTTGCGTGGATAGCAGTGAGCGTGAACGCCGTTGGACCAAAGAAGAGAAGAGTCACAGAAGAACTGAGAAGTTTTCAAGACAGATAGATTATAAATTTTTTTTCGTGGAATTTAAAACAATACCAAAATGCTTGACATGCAATAATTCTGTTTCTGTCATGAAAGAGTATAATATTAAACGGCATTATGAGACTAAACATGCAAATAAGTTTATTAAGTACGAAGGGCAATTTCGACAAGACCTAGTAAATGAATTAAGGTGGGACATGACATTCGCGGCAGAGAAAACAGACCTTTTTTTAAAAATTCATAACTCAGTCAAAAACAAACATTTTTCCAAATTTTTTTTTATTATTGTAGAGAATTGAACAAATTACAAGAAAAAATATTCAAAAAAATATTTTTTTTTTTTTAATATATAGCAATTCGGGCTTCCCCTCAAGTAGGTACGAAATAACAACCCCCAAAAGTCAGTTAGCAAGTAAAACCAGTATATACCAGCTGCCGTACGTAGGTAGCGCAAAAATTAAAAATGTGCTCTCACTAATCCGACTGTAACTTTTGAACCCGTAGGAATTTTTCATGAAATTTTTTCTTAGAATCTTAAGAATATTTACTAAAATTTAAAATTATTAAAAAAAAAAGATTTCGATTTAAAAAAACTGCCAATGTCATGTAACCCCTTAAAAATAAAACTTTCTGTACAACATCGGTTATGCAGTTGCCATGATACTAGCCAAAAAATCCAAAACCATATTCAAATGGTAAAATGGTTAAGGAATGTTTGGAGATTGCAGTTGAAATTTTGTGTCCACACAGAAAAAAGAGAGTAGAACTTTTACCTAAAAATGTATAAAATTCAGCTAAAGTAATCCGGTGATTTTCAGTCAACGAGTTTGTTTAGGTGCACTACAAGTTTATAAATGTTAATGTATTATAATTGTATTAGGTAGTCTAACTGCAAGAGTAAATAAAGCACCTAAATATTTAGGTGTACTTTCAGCGATGAAATAGATAAGACACATAATTAGTTAGAAGAATTATCTAACTTTTTTTTAACTCTGTTCACTTCAGAGTAGGTAAGCCCCCCCCACTAAGTGTAGAAAAACTATCTACTTATTTAGATTGCGTTCCCACTTAAGTGTGGAAACGGCACCTACATATTTTAGAAGAATTAACTATTTATTTTGTTAGTTTACCAACTTCAGAGTAGGAAAAACAACTACTTATTTTAGAAAATTTGTCTAATTATTTAGATTGCTTTCTCCCTTAACAGTAGGAACGGTATCTACTCATTTTAGAAAAATTATCTAACTATTTTGATATATTATCAACTTCAGAGTAGGTAAACCTACTTCTCATTATAGAAAAATGATCCAATTCCTTAGATAATTTTGCCACTTTAAAGTAGGTAAGGACACCACATTTTTGTAGTCAAATTATCCAATTATTTAGATTCATACACCAATCGAAATAAGTTTTTAATGTTATTTTAAAATTTTATTAATTTAAATTATAATTTTTATATATTAAATAAATTTAAAATTAATTAATAAAAAAAATTTAACATTTAATTAATAATGTTGACAAATAAACACCGAGTTTATTGTAATGTTCTGAGCTTATATAAGACGAAGTGATTAAAACAATTTATAATAATAGCATACAACAAGACAGGCCCGTAACCAGGATTTACCTTAGGGGGAGGTTTTGATAAAAAAATCTATAAGTAGATACTAGTAATAACTGAAAGAAAGGATATGAAAATTTTTAAGCAAATCCGTTTTCTTTTAAGACTATTTGTGAATATGCCTGTTTTTAAATTACCATAAGATAGATAAGAAGAGTTTATTTACTTTTTTTTTACAAATCAATTTTGAGTTTGTTGAAAAATGGTCGAAATTGAGAATTTTTAATATCTTTTAAAAAGTAATATTCCGAAAATTAGCACAAACAGTAAAAATGTCTGTGACAAAATTTTACTAATTCAACAATATTAATGTGAACAGTAAAAATAGGTTAGATTCCTTTCAGTTTATTAAAATCAAAATTAAAATCAGCTATGAAAAATGCAAAAATTTTTTAATAAGTTCAGCTGGTGAAATTTTAGTCTTTAGATTTGGTTTCTTTTTGGCTATCTTACGCTTTTGTTGATCCCCAGCTTGTGTACAACTATTTGAACCTGTGTGAATCCTAGTTCGAGTTATCGTTAAGGGCTAAAATATTACTATTCTCGAAAATGATTTTGACAATTTAAATAAATTCAAAAGAAAATGATTTGAAGATCTTTAAAAATTTAACAGTTTCATTTTCTCATGATTCAATTCCAATAACAATAACTATATATATTTTTTTATTAAAATTTTTTGATTAGAGGAATCGACTCTGATAAAGTCACATTTAAATTTCAGACTATTTTTCAAAAACCGTAATTCGAATACTGGTTTTTGCATAGCACCAGTATCTTATACCCAATTTATTATATAAGATATCACATGAAAATAAGTTCATGTTAATATTAAAATAATTACTCTGCTAGATAAATTTTTTTTAAAAAGAAACAGTAACTTTTTTTGAATATATAAGAATTTAATCGGTTGTGGACTTATATTTAAATTATTTGCATATTAAAAACACTAAAAACATTTTTTGAACTTTTTTTTAATTATTTAATATAATAAAAATAAACATTTTTAAAATGCTGAAGCTTAAAAATCTGTAATTTTTTTTTTCATTTATTAAGCAGATAAGTTGGCATATAAGACAAGTCTTTTGAGTGCCGCAAATAAGGTACATTACAATTTGGTTTAGTTTTATTAATCTAAATTATAAATTAAATTAAATATTTAAAAGTGAGAAGATCAACAGCAATTTTAGCAGTATTAGAATGTAAACAAAATAATTACTTAATGTGAAAGAGACAATTGAGATAAAAGCTATTGATAACATGTAAATTGCTATTGATAAATGTATTATGTGATACGTTTATCAAATCAAAATTAAGCAGTACAGAAGAAAGGGTAGGAGAAGATAGTAAGCATGAAGATAAATAAAAATTATGAGAAGTATTCAAAAATTAAACGCTTGAAGGCTCTAGGGTTGGAAACAACTTTAATGTTGTTCGGTAAAGAATTCCACAGTCTAATTGCACTGATGAAAAAAAGTCTGCTAGAGTTTTTGTAATAATGACTTGGTATCAAAAGGTTCATGCTACGAGTTGACCTACAGAACTGAAGTTTTTCATAAAGGTAATGTGGGGAGCGCGAGTAAATAATTTTATGTAGGCATATGCAATTTTTCGTTTCAAGATAACGAAATAAGCAACGGCCAAGTAGTTTTGTGTCGAAAAAAGAGACATGGTCGAACTTCTTCAGTCCATAAACATAACGGGCAGCATTATTCAGAGCAACTAGGAGCTTGTGAGATGGCCGAGAGTCAAGATTGCTATAAACAACTTCAGAATAAATGATTACAGGCATCAGCAGCTGCAAAAATTAGTTGTCGTCTCGTTTCAACGGGAACAAATGCTGCAGTCATTCTCAGGTTTCTTAGTACAAAGTAGACCTTACTTACGCAAGAGTTGACGTGATCTACACAAGACACAGAAGTATTTATGTGGAAGCCGAGATTGTTAACCTTACTTACAACTTTTAATTCAACATTGCTGAGAAATATTTCAGGAAGATCGATATTTGATAGGGGGGTTTTTGAGATCGGTAAGACGTAAGACTTTAGTGGATTTAGTTAAAGTTGGTTTGCTTTAGCCCATTCTGCCAGGGTAATTAAGTCATCATTCATTCTGACACAAAGATCTTCAATTAACCCGACCGACCCGAGGTCTGGACAAATACAGCTGAAGGTCGTCAGCATATGCATGCATTGCCACGTTACTGCACTTGTTGAATATATCATTGATGAACATAGAGAAAAGAAGTGGGCCAAGAACCGAGCCTTGAGGAACTCCATTATAAGTATGCCTATATGATGAAAAATTGGTGCCCACTTTCACTCTCTGTGTTCTACCGCAAAGATAACTATTTAAAAGCCGGACTGAATTGTTAGAAAATCCAAAGTAATACTTAAGTTTCTTACATAGTATGTTGTGGTTCACGGTGTCGAAAACTTTGGAAAAGTCTAGTAGACAGAGTCACATGTCCCTTATCGAATGGTATTCTAACATCATCCATTATTTTTACCATAGCAGTAGAACAGCTATGGCCAGGACGAAAACCAGACTGATGATCTGACATAAGACCAAATGTGCATATGTGTTTGGAGATTTGCTCCGCCATTATAGACTCACAAACCTTAGATATTGATGACAACAAACTAATTTAAATAAAATTAATTTAAATAAAAGTCATCAAATCACTATAAAATTGGACTGCATAAAATGTTTTACAAAAAATTTTTCATATTTAGATTTAAGGTGATTTTCCGAAACATATTATTTGGAAAAGGCTTCGCACAGGACTAAATTTCCCAAGTTGGAAATTTTAGATGTCAAAATTTTTAGTCATTTGGCTTACGTGGAATACCCCATAATGTGTTAAATTTCGTGGTTCATATATTTTTTACACTTTTAAAAATGAAAAAAAACCCACTCAAATGAATGCATTTTCAAAAGTTTTGGGTCTAATGAGCTTACCCAGCAAACCATAGTTGACGACTTTGTCGAAATTCCGACGAATTCATAATTATTTCGAGCTGTCTTAAAGAAATCGTTACAATTTCGTTACGCAAATATCGTAACAGTTTCACTTTTTATACGAATTTATAAAGAGTTTCGTTATGCGACTGTTTGTAAAACATATTGAAATGCAAACAGAGTAAACTTTCCTTTCTTTCGAACTGGTTGAACGAAATCGTAACTTTTTCGTAACGTTTTCGTTAAGACTCGTAACGAAATCGTTACGAAGTCGTGTCAACCGCTTCATACGATATTCTGTACAATTTCGTAACAAAATCGGATTACAAAGTCGGAAAGATTGTGAAATGTTTGTTACGATTTCGTTAAGAATATCTTTCCGATTTCGAAATCCGATTTCGTTGCAAAATCATAAGGAAAATCGTATGAAGGGTTTGACACAACTTCGTAACGAAGTATCGTAATGGTTTCGTAAGGAGTCCTAACGAAAATGTTACGAACAAGTTACGATTTTGGTCAGACAGTTCGAAAGAAAGGAAATTTTACTCTGTCAGCATTATTTTATGTCGTACAAGCTGTCGCATAACAAAATTTTATATAAATTCGTATAAAAAGTGATACTGTTCCGATATTTGCGTAACGAAATTGTAATGATTTCTTTAAGACAGCTCAAAATTGTGACGAATTAGTCGGAATTTCGACATAGTCGTCAACTATGGTTTGCTGGGTAGATATGGCATAGAAAAATGTCAAGCTAATTTTCTTCAATTTACATAATTATATTCGTTCTAGGTATAACTTTCATATATATATTTTACTGGATATCAGGGACTTTTTGAGCATTGAAACTGGTTTTTAATATACCAACTCCTTGGAGATGAATTCCAATATAATGATTATGATTCTTATAAGCAAAATTAATCTTTCACTTGACCAAAAAAAATTTTCCAATAATTAGGTGAAGTTTTCAAGAAAATTAACATCATTATCACAAAAAAATATTACATTTTGAATTGAATAGTCTCATTTGT
Source organism: Coremacera marginata (assembly GCA_914767935.1). Classification (NCBI taxonomy): domain Eukaryota; kingdom Metazoa; phylum Arthropoda; class Insecta; order Diptera; family Sciomyzidae; genus Coremacera; species Coremacera marginata. The sequence goes on from OU612043.1 coordinate 99,936,947, forward strand.
GTTAATTCTTTATACTTTCTGGACCCTAAGGGGGGAGGGGGTTTGAACACCTAAAACTCCCTCCTTGTCTACGGGCCTGCAATAAGAACAATAAAAAGTTTGATTAAAAATAAGTATTATCTTCGTATTATTAATTTTTGACATTTGGAAAAGGATTAAGATATTGTATTATTTAAACTACATAAAAGGTGGTTAATTTTTATGACTAAATCACCTTCTATACATTTATTCCTGTAAGAGTTCCCTTATTCCAGCAAATCTACAAACGCTACAGCAACAATTGATATATTATTAGAAATTCTTGAGATGTAGATAATCAGAAAATTATTAGATTTTTGATTAGTGGTAGCGTTGAGCAGACATGAGCGTTTAAAGTTGAAAAAATGACAAAAAGACTTAAGACACGAACTCGCTCTAATGTAAATGAGAAAGTGTGATTTGATTGAGTGTGGGAAGAGCATTCGATTTTCGGGGCGTTATCACTAGTTATTATTAATAGGCGTAATAATGTGAAGTGGTGGAAATCTTATCCCTACCAATAGTTGCAATTTTCTGCTACATAAATTTGGAGAAGCAAAATTTGCAATAATAAATAACATCGTTGCAATATAAATATAAGGAATTGTTGTAGCTTATTGATTGTTTCAACAACAATTATAAACGGTTGTTGTGTTAGATTTCTTGCCAAGTAATGCTCTTTTCTAATATTGATTGTTGTAGATTCGATGAAGTTTTCACCCTATAAATATTTAAAAGTGCGTTACTTATTTTGCATAAATTTATGGTTATTAACCCTCCGTCGGTCAAGTGTTCCGATAACTTTTCCACTGTAGAATTTAGTCTGGTCAGAACCCTTTATATTTACGTGTATTTATATTGGAGAAAATAGCGTTTTTGGTATCAAATACAAACGTGATTAGAAATCATATATGTTTATAGTTTCGGTTCATTTTTGTGTTCGCAGGCTTTCGCATGTATTGAACTTCGTGATAATATAAGAATATTGAAAAAATTGTATCCAAATGTAAACAAAAAACTTGTTTGTATCAATAAATTTTTGTGTTTTATTTCAAAGTAATAAATCGTTATAGTTACATTTTACACAAAAAAGCGAGTCTTGCGTCCCATCTTTTCACATCAATGTAAGCAGAGCTTACAATCTCTCTTCTTTTCGAGTGTAGTGGGGCCAGTTTCTTTGGCTGCATAAATTTCTTGTGGAAGCTGAAATTAAATTATGAAAGAAAACACACATGAGATTCGAATATAATGGCCATATTTTGTTAAAAGCGAGCGATCACCTTTTTGTCTGGCAATAAATTTCAGTACAAAATTTTAGTGAGAGAAAGAGAGTTTGTTTTACTTTATATGAAAACGAAATTGTCACACAAAAAACCCTAAGTGACGTGATCGCTTGCGTTTTACAAAATACGGCCATAAGTGTCAAATGAGTATGAAATGACTTCAAACGGCAAAACAATTTTATTTGAATTTGAATACTTACGTTTAATGATTTTCTGAAAAAGGCTTCAATTGCAGAACGTGTGAAGAAATGTTTGGTAAAGATGACATTGTTCATTCGATTCTCAATATTTGAGAGAACCAATGAATAAGATAAAGTGTGCATGCAGGAAATCTCGTCTTGCATATATACAAAAATTGCACACAGAAGGTCAATGAGAAAATAAAATTCAGTTTGTGCACACAAATAACAAAAAAGTGAAGTAAAAGACACTACTACGGGAATATAAGACGTAGTTTGAATGATAAATTACAAAAAAAGTGTGAAAAAACAATCATCAAATCGAATATTATTTCCTACATTTTCATACAAAATACATACGGGTCTGGCCAGACTACATTCGACCGTCCGAGGTTGTAAAAAGCTTACATTCTTGTAATACTGCTTGCTTACATCGTCTATTGATAGACAATAATCAATAGACAATAAAGTCAAGAAAAGAAAGTCAAGTCGATAGCTCAATTAGAAATATATTTAAAATGCAATTAAAATTGAAAAAGGTCTGGCCAAAACCATCTGACCGTCGGAGGGTTAAGGTGGGGTAAGGGTTTTCACTTTTGAAAAATATATATTTTTTTTAATTTTTTTTTTTTTAACTAGCTTGTACCCGGCTCGCTTCGCTTCACCCCGCATTTATTATTTAAATGGAATAACTAAAGAATTAACGCAAAAGCTAATAGCATTTAAAAATTAATCAGTAAAGTTTGGTAAGTCTTGGAACTTCAAACAAAGATGAATATAGTCTGTTGAAAGCAACAAAGTATATAAAACGGCCCCCGAAGAGGGATCCTTCAATTAGAGACTCTACCAACATGTGGTATAAGTCCGATCAAATGAAAGCTGAAGCGTTCGGCTCTCACTTTAAAAATGTGTTTAAACTGTTTAGTTTTAAAAATGGTTCTGATGATAAAATCTCAATTATACAATATGCTGACGTATCATGTCAAATGGAGCTTCCAGTTCAACATATAACACCTGCTGAGATAATGAGTGAAATAAAAATTCTCAACAAAAATAAGTCTCCGGGCTACGATGACATAACTGCAAAGATTATTAAAACAATTTCAAAAACAGGTATTTTGTTCTTAACCTACATTTATAACACAATTCTAAGAGTGAATCACTTCCAACTCAGTAGAAATGTGCCAAAATAATCATGGTTCCTAAGAATTTCTAAAAAGGTATGCCCGAAATCGAAATTGCTTCTTATAGACCAATTTCCAATGAGGTTTTTGGCGGTTTTTTCAAAAATATTTGAAATAATATTTTGGAAAAGAATGTTACTAATAATTGAGAGTAACCACATCATACCTGAATATCAATATGTGTTCAGATACAAGCAAGGCAGGCCCGTAGCCAGGATTTACCTTAGGGTGGAGTTTTGATAAAAAAATCTATAAGTAGATACCAGTAATAACTGAAAGAAAGGATATGAAAATTTTTAAGCAAATCCGTTTTCTTTTAAGACTTTTTGTGAATATGCCTGTTTTTAAATGACCATAAGATAGATGAGAAGAGTTTATTTATTTTTTTTTTTACATATCAATTTTAAGTACTAAGTTTTTTGATTTTTGCCTATGGTTTGTTGAAAAATGGTCTAAATTGAGAATTTTTAATTTCCTTTAAAAAGTATTATTCCGAAAATTAGCACAAATAGTAAAAATGTCTGTGACAAAATTTTACTAATTCAACAATATTAATATGAACGGTAAAAATAGGTTAGATTTCTTGCAGTTTATCAAAACCAAAATTAAAATCAGCTATGAAAAATGCAAACATTTTTTAATAAGTTCAGCTGGTGAAGCTGTATTCACAACTTTTATGGACATTCCATATAAACGGGAGAAAAAAAATGTAGTCTTTAGATTTGGTTTCTTTTTGGCAATCTTACGCTTTTGTTGATCCCCAGCTTGTGTAAAACTATTTGAACCTGTGTGAACCCTAGTTCGAGTTATCGTTAAGGGCTAAAATATTACTGTTCTCGAAAACGATTTCGACAATTTAAATAAATTCAAAAGAAAATATTTTAAGACCTTTAAAAATTTAACAGTTTCATTTTTTCAAGATTCAATTCCAATAACAATTACTATAATAGTTTTTTTTTATTAAAATTTTTTGATTAGAGGAATCGACTCCGATAAAGTCACATTTAAATCTCAGACTACTTTTCAAAAACCGTAATTCGAATACTGGTATTTGCACAGCACCAGTATCTTATACCCAATTTGTTATATAAGATATCACATGAAAATACGTTCATGTTAATATTAAAATAATTACTCTGCTAGATAAATTTTTATATAAAGAAACAGTAACTTTTTTTGAATATTTAAGAATTTAATCGGTTGTGGATTTATATTTAAATTATTTGCATATTAAAACACTTAAAACAACATTTTTTTGAACTTCTAAATTGTTTTTTAAGTTTTTAATATAATAAAAATAAATATTTTTAAAATGCTGAAGCTTAAAAAATTGTAATTGTTAATTTTTTTATGAAAATTTGGTAACATGATTAAAAAATCATCAAATCACTATAAAATTGGATGTATAAAATGTTTTACAAAAATTTGTTCATATTTAGATTTAAGGTGATTTTCCGAAACCTGTTATTTGGAAAAGGCTTCGCACAGGGCTAAATTTTTGTGCCAAGTTGGAAATTTTAGATGTCAAAATTTTTAGTCATTCGCTTTACGTGGAATACCCCATAATGTGCTAAATTTCGTGGTTCATATATTTTTTACACTTTTAAAAATTAAAAAAAATCCACTCAAATGAATGCTTTTTCAAAATTTTTGGGTCTAATAAGCTTACCCAGCAAACCATAGTTGACGACTTTGTCGAAATTCCGACGAATTCATAACTATTTCGAGCTGTCTTAAAGAAATCGTTACAATATCGGAACAGTTTCACTTTTTATTCGAATTTATAAAGAGTTTCGTTATGCGACTGTTTGTAAAACATATTGAAATGCAAACAGAGTAAACTTTCCTTTCTTTTGAACTGGCTGAACGAAATTGTAACTTTCGTAATCGTAAATCGTTACGAAGTCGTGTCAACCGCTTCATACGATATTCTTTACGATTTCGTAACAAAATCGGATTCCGAAATTGGAAAGATTGTGAAATGTTTGTTACGATTTCGTTAAGAATATCTCGAAATCTTTCCGATTTCGAAATCCGATTTCGTTGCAAAATCATAAGGAAAATCGTATGAAGGGTTTGACACGACTTCGTAACGAAGTATCGTAATGGTTTCGTAACGAGTCCTAACGAAAATGTTACGAAAAAGTTACGATTTCGTTCAGACAGTTCGAAAGAAAGGAAATATTACTTTGTTAGCATTTTAATATGTTGTACAAGCTGTCGCATAACAAAATTTTATATAAATTCGTATAAAAAGTGATACTGTTCCGGTATTTGCGTAACGAAATTGTAATGATTTCTTTAAGACAGCTCGAAATAGTGACGAATTAGTCGGAATTTCGACATAGTCGTCAACTATGGATGATTGCTGGGTAGATATGGCATAAAAAATGTCAAGCTAATTTTCTTCAATTTACAAAATTATATTCGATCTAGGTATAACTTTCATATATATATTTTACTGGATATCAGGGACGTTTTGAGCATTGAAACTGATTTTTAATATACCAACTCCTTGGAGATGAATTCCAATATAATGATTGTGACTCTTATAAGCAAAATTAATTTTTCACTTGGCCAAAAAATTTTTCAATGAGTAAGTGAAGTTTTCAAGAAAATTAACATCATTATCACAGTTTATCTAAAAAAAAATTACATTTTGAATTAAATAGTCTCATTTGTGTTAATTCTTTATACTTTCTGGACCATAAGGGGGGGAGGGGGGTTTATAATATGCCAATAACTGTCCACAAAGTATAGATTCATGAATGTGAAATAATTAAAAATTTTAATTTACCAATTGGACTTTTATCTGAAGACGCATTAGAATCTAGTCATAAGGAATCTAGAAAATATCGATTAGGTCACACTGGGAAAAATTCAAGGGAAAATTGCAATCGAGATCTTATGGCTGCATTACTGATAAATTCGGATCCTCTCATTTCTTCGAACAGACATACATATATTGCCAAAACAAAAGGAAATGGTTATAAAGATTTATTGCCATATATTATAGATGAGAGTACAGATGCCGATGTTCATAATAGCTTTATTTCTGATATAAATTTTGTTTCAAGTGACACTTCGGATGAAACAGATTAACTACAGAAATTCTTATACATAATTTTTTTCTATTTGTAATTTAATTTTCATTTTTATTTTCTTTTTTATTTATAAAATATATGAATATATTTTTTTTTTAATTTTTTTTTAATAAATCTCATAAATCTCAAATTGTTTTTGTGTTGAAAATTAGGTGTTTTGAAAATTTGGCTTAAATTGGGGTAGCACAAACGCCTTTTTTATAAAATGTTAAAGTGAAAGTGTTTCAAAAACGTGGGTTATATGGGGAGTATCCCAAACAATATATCAATTCAGGCTATTTTAAGCTAAGACTTAGTTGGGATAAAATAAAGTTCTCTATGTTATTTTGTTCAAATGAAGTGATTATGATAAAAGTACTCGGGTTTTAAGAATTGAAGTTTTATGAGGGGTACCCCAAAGACTGGTCTAACCCAGCTCATTTTAAGTAAAGACCACTGCTATAATACTGAAAATATTTGCGTGAGATTTTAATAAAATAAAGTATTTATTTTTGAAGATACGAGATATTTAAAATTCGGGTTATATGGAGGGTACCCCGAATAATGGTCTGATTATAGCCATTTTTGGTACGAATGCTTTTTGACGTGATTTTAGACGAAATATGAAATTTTTTTATTGTCAATATAAAATATTGAAGGAGTCCAAAGATACATCGATTTTTGACTTTGTCTTATATGGGAGGTAGGCGTGGTCATTGTCCGATTTGGCCATTATTTGGAAAATTTCTTAATCTATGTAAAAAAGTCGTGCACACTAAATTTCGTTGCTCTGCGGTAACTGCAAATAGTTTTGGCCACAGCTTATCTGAAACGGTTACACTGTGCGTCGTTGACGACAACAGAGTAACAATGCATATGGTTTACGGTTTATTAATCCAGTAATAAAACAAATCGTAGGAAATTGCCTCTATTTGAAGAAATCTATTCTCATTTGGAGAGAACTTATAAAATTTCGTTTCTTTTGTTCACTTTATTCGTTTTGTTGTTTTGCGGAATAGTTCTGGCTTGTCCGTCGAAGTCTTTGCTGTGTCCGTTAGCGTCTATCACTTTAAAATTATTGCATTACAAATTAGTTAGTAAAGTTAGTTTAGCACGCCGGTATAAAAAACCAAACGCGAAAAGTTAAAAAAAATAAGAAATAAAAGGCAGTAATATAAAAATGAGTAAGGAAAAATCCAACCGAATCAAACGAATTTTTAATGAATGCGTACACTTAAGCCCGTAAGATACTTCATTTTTTTGTCCAATTTTAAAATCTGAAAACAAGTGGCGCGTGGGCAGGACAGACATATTTTATAAGAAAAGAATAAACGTTGTTACTTTTTTATTTATTTATTTTATTTATTTATTTATTGGCCAAACAACGCAATTTACTTATTCTAGCTTAATTTAAATTTATTTTATTTTTTTTTTATTTCTTCTCCCCTTTCCTTGTTTTGGTGTTCGAAGATGTACGAATTGAAGTGGGCGTAATCCGTGGGCGTAATCTTTGCTGAGAGTGGTTAAGTGAATTTAGTTAGGAGATCACTGATTGTTTTGAATTCCAGCAACTTCTTTCAAATTACTATTTTTGCAATCAATTGGCAAGAAATATTGGAATTTAAATTTGTTCTTATAACTTGTATTTTTTTAGCTCACAAATTCACAAAGTTCTACAATCGCAACATTTATATAGTCACTAAGTTTAAGATTTTTAGACAAACGCGAGGTACCTTCACTCTTTAGAAACAAAAAAAACTCTATTACATTACGATATGTTGGTAGCATATTTTTATTTAAAACGCATTTTTTAAAAAACATTTTTTATAAGTTTAGAATTTTGTAAAAATTAAACAATTGGAAAAATTTAAAACAATCTCAAATACTTTTGACGTTTAATATTATTTTTTCTAGCGGTGGGCAAAACTTACAAAATTTTGCAGAGAGTAAAGAATGAAGAAAAGAGTTCTCATCCCGATCCTCGCTCGAAATTCGATGACTTCTGCATCAGATTCGGTGAATGGGAAAATTTAATTCAATGAGCTAGGATAATAAATTTTGATTGGTAAAATTCTCCTGATATAATTGATCCCCTGTAATGTATTTGCCTGTTTGTTTTCGCTTCTTTCTGTATCTTATCGCCGATTCAAATTGCCAAACCCAAACCAAAAGTCCCCAAATTTTTGAGCGAGAATCGGAATAAGAACTCTTGGCTTCAGTCTATACTCTCTGTTTATACTCTCTTTTATTGCTTTGTTTACTGGAAATAATCGATGCAGAACCGTGCGAAGGGAAAAATCGCCCGGAGAAAACAAAAATTCTTCGACCCAACATTTCTTTTGTTGTCTGTCAAAAAACAAAAATCATTGAAATCGGCGCATGACATCTAGAGATCTAACTTAATAAGTATTGAAAAATAATTACATGTGTTGAAAAATTCAACCTGATTCAAATATTTTTTTTAATCTTCAAGAATATAAACATTTTCGCGTCCATTAAATCTACCTTCGCCCCCCTCTTTGTACGGCCCTGAATCGATGAATGTGTTAGTGAAAAGCTAAGAGCTAATAAAAAAGCTGAAAACAGGGTTGCATTACCAACTTGATTAATATGAGCTCAAAAATTAAATTTTAAGCGCGTGTAACTTTTTTTCCTATGAGTGGAATTAAAAAATTTCTTCACACGGACCTATTGATTTTTTATGAACTTTAATTACAAAATATAAAATGGGCAAAGTTTTGGGGGTCGTAGTGCAAAAAAAGTTAAAAACTGAATTATTTTATTGAAGATGACCTCAAAGGTCAATAACTTTTGAATACGAATTGTTAGCATTTTTAAGATCTTTCTAAAAATATACTTTTTTTCAAAATCGGACATCAAATAACCGAGTTATAACAAAAAGACCATTTTGGTTGTTAATGTAGACCACTTAAAAAAAAAATTTTTTGTGGTCTGAAATCCTCTCAATAGGATCTTTAAAAAAAGTCGGTAACAAATCAAATTTTTTTTTCTTCCATAGGGGTCGACCCGCCCTAATGTACATAGCTTATCGTTATTGAATAATTTTAATAGTGATTTTACTTAATACAGTAGAATATTTCGTGTGTAAATTGTTATGTTTAGAATAGATGTGTAATATAAAATTATAATTTTATTTATATTTGACATGAAAGCTTTCAAAAACAAATCAACAACTTGCATTAGGTAAAATGAAAAAAAAAATTAGGTGATTTTATAAACAAAATTTTAGAATTCAATATATGTAATTGAATAACCGAATGCATGATTGTTTTCTAAACTGTGTAAGTGGAAAAGTTGCCGAAAGGATTAGGTGAAATAGAAAATTTCACATTGCCTAAACTTGTTTAGATAATAAATCAATTCTCTTATTTTCTGTGCAGAAAAGAAAACTGATTTCTTAAAAATAAGCCTGTGTCGTCATACTATTGGATAAAAGCACAGACCTAACAGATATCGCCCAAGTGGCGATTTTTATTATGGGTTTTGATGTGGCGGCCGTGGCGTAGTGGGTAGAGTGTGTGTCTCATACGCCAGAGAACCCAGGTTCGAGTCCTCCATCTGACACATAATTTTTTTTTTTTTTTATTAGATTGTAATCCTTATGCTACAAGATTATTAATAACCTTAACATTTAAAAGATAAGTCACGGAGACATTAAAATTAAATACAATTGGTGATAAAAAAGAAAAATATTAAAAAAAACTTGAAATTAATTAACTTAAAATTAGTATTGTATTGGAAACAACATTAAATAAAAAGAGCAATTGAGCATTTAGATAGCTATTTGATAACATTTTATTAAAGCATTCTTAAAGATATTTGCATTGCTAATTTTCCGTAGGTTTACTGGCAATGAGTTCCAGAGACGAATGGTATGCACAAAAAATTAGCGCTCAGACTAGACCGCGAAAATTCCACTTTGTTAAATAAAAATTCGAGTTCTTTAGTATAAATAATCTTATGTAGCATAATTAAGGTTCTGTATTGCAACAAATTGTCTAACGAAATCAGAAAAATTTTTTTTGCAAATTGTGAAACACGCGCATAGCGTTTGAGACCGTAAATATATCTTGCAATGTTGCTGAAGACTTTGTTCAGTTTTTGCTTACTGATTGAGTCACAGTTACCAAAAATCTCACAGCCGTACAAAAGAGTTGTGATGAGGTACGTTTTCGCAATAAGCATTCTTATTTTAAGTGATGTAAAGTACTGCGAAGGCCATAGACCACGAAGCCTTCCATATACCCTACCTATAGTTATATTAATATGTGAGTTCCATGTTAGAGTTTGGTTAAAAAATATGAGTAGATTTTTAGCATTTGACACATATTCGACGTTGATATTATTTAATATTAATTTTGGAAAGCAGGCAGTATTCAAAACATATTTAGAAATCACTAAGCAATGCGACTTTTTAGGATTTAGCGCCAAACCATTTCTGTGAGCCCAAGCATTAACTTTTTCTGGGTTAACATTCATATTACTAATAGTTCTGTTTAAGTCATTAGTTGTGTAGGAAGAGTACAGTTGCACGTCATCCGCGTACATATGTATCTCACAGTTACTTAATACAGCAGGTAAGTCATTGATGTAAATAGAGAACAGCAAAGGCCCCAGAATAGAGCCCTGCGGGACACCTCTGGTAAGACCAACATATGAAGACAGCTGGACACCACAGCATACCGCTTGCAATCTTCCAACTAAATAAGACGCAATAAGTTTCACCGCGCTAGTCTCAAAACTATAGATGTTCCTGAGTTTCGTGCAAATTATATCGTGATTTACTGCATCGAAGGCTTTAGAGTGATCAAGCAAAGTAAGAAAGGTTACTTTCTTGTCATCCAGCTTAGAACGAATCTCCTCGGCTACGTCTATTAATGCAGTCACACATCCCCGCTTTGCTCTAAAACCTGATTGCTTTTTAGATATCAAACAGTATTTTGCAAGATATGCATTTATTTGTTTAAAAATTAATTGCTCAAGGACTTTGGCTAAAAAGGGCATGATGGCTATAGGCCTGTAATCATTATCTGCTTTTGGAATTGGCAGGATTTTAGCATTTTTCCAATTTTGAGGAAATACACTTTATTAAATACAAAAGTTATATATTTCAACAGTTTGGGAAGAAGGGCTTTGATGAAGATCGGATGAATATTATCAACACCTATGGCATTTGATTTTATTGACATGACGCTGTAACGGTGATCCGTCCTAAAGTGCACCTTACACACTACGCCACTGGCCCCCTACGCCACTGAATAAACTCATCAAGTGGCAAAACTAGAATAGTTGGCTACAACAACTACACACACACACAAACCGCACATACAACAAGCAAACATCAACTACTGCAAATACTAACATAAGCATGACGGCTACAACAACCACACATACACCTCGTATACGACAGGCAGACTACCATTCACCAATGTACGAGCCACATAATTCCCAATATGTTTATGCAAAGGAATATTTAAGAGCGCTGGGTTTGGCAGACTTAGGCACGGCTCGGAAGCGTATTGCTTTGTACCGTCTGCTGCTTGTTACCAAGTAGTGAATTTTTACAACGGACTTCCGAAAGGTGGACCGTTATTTATACATTTAGTTTTTTTTAGATATCGTATTCGTGGATTATTTTGCGTCGGCTTCGGCCGGTCGATCGTCCTCAGTAGTTGCTGTATGCGTGGATTATTTTACGTCGTCTTCGGCCGGTCGATCGTCCACAGTAGTTACCGTATTCGTGGATTATTTTACGTCGGCTTCGGCCGGTCGATTATATACTGTAGTTACTGATTAAATTACACATATGCATATTAATTAGCGTATAAAATATAGTAAGGTAATGAATAAGAATACATGCCAAATTGATGCATTAAAATTAGTGTAGAGTTTTTGCTATCCGAAAGCAACGTAGTCGAGTCTTGCCTAAGTATAGTCGTATCACCGAACCTACCGCCGAACTTCACCGAATATTACATTCCTCCGAACATCACCGAACCCGAACTTAAACCGAGAGCACTACAAGCAGAAGTAACACTCGTCTGCAATCCATCAAGCAGCATTTAAAACTTTACAAGCAACGCATCATTTTGGAATATTCATATTATTGTGTATTGTATATAAAAAGACAGATTATTAAACTCATAATTAAAATTGTACTATTATACTCTGTACACTGAAAGAAACTGTTTATAATAAAACAAATAATTATTTGAGTCGAAAAAATCGAATAACACCACGTCTTTTTAATTGACGAAAGTTCGAAGGTCTTTCGCCTGATCCTGGAGCGGCTGAGTCATACCTCAGCCTTTGAAGAAAACCCCCCATTACAAATGGCTCTCGAGCAGGGACCTGCTTTCAAAGACGGCAGTGGATAACCGAACCCACCCACCAACGACGAAGAAGCAGGCACAATACACAGTAAAAATGTTAATACGGAAAAACATTTAACTTCGGACTCGCTCGGCTGGATCTACCTACTCAAAAAGGAGCGGCTCATCGTGGAATGCCAAAAGATCGGATTACCAATCGAGGGCTGCACAGTGGAGGATTTACGAAGGCAATTAAGCCACTTCGTAAAAACAAAACGAAGTAGGGCATCGACCGAGAATATACTACGAGCACTAGAAGCCGAAATTGATGTCGAAGAAAAATTACCTATCAGTAACGCTGCATCAACAGACAAAAGCACAGCTACGCAACCAACAACATTGATAGTACCTGAGTACAACCGGATTAGCCACCACCAGAGCTGAGACACCGAAGTGATGAAAACCGTGCGGCGGTGGAACATCCACTATGAAGGCGCCGACGACTTGCTTGAGTTCATCGATCGAATCGAAGAGCTAGCCGAATGCTACCAACTAGAACAAAATAAATTCTTACTCACATTACTAGAGGTATTGCAGGTGGTACTAGATACCACCTTCAGTGGTATCGTGTAAAACGACCAACGATTACCACATGGGCCACGTTTCAGGTAGACGCCGAACGATTTTTCTTACCGAAGCGATTTCTAAGTCACATGGAAGAAACAATTTATCATCGTAAACAGATGCACAGGGAAAAAGCCAAAGACTATATATTGAGTATGCAAACGCTCATACGTCAACACCCTCAACTTAAAACTCTTGGCCACACAGATCGGATTTACGATGGTACGAGTCGAGTACAAGCTCTACGCTCAGCGAAGCGATTTTAGTACGCTTGACGAGTTGATGGACCTCAACGAAGAATATGAGGTACTCAAGCGAGACGAAGCAAGAGGGGGCCGTACAGCCACTCACTGCCTGCGAGAGGCGATACCATATGACAAAAACACACACTGCTGGAGATGCAAAAACCAGGCCACCGTCGCTTTGATAGCCGAAGTCGGGCCCGAAAATTCTGCTCACGTTGTGGTCGAGACGGCACATTATCTCGTCTCCCGCCCGCCCATTCTCGACCCGTCTGATAGTTCGACTGATGGTCGCTACTATATTACCGTAACGGTCAAAGGACGACCGATAAAGGCATTGATCGACACCGGATGTACACTTTCATATGTCGACGATGACATTAAACAATTTTTGATCGAACATAATATTCAACCACGGCCACAGAGCAGGAAGATTCTGTTGGCGGATAACTCCATAGTCAATTGCGAGGACACATATCCCATCCAGATCGACTATATGCAAAAACCAATAATTGTCTCAGTCTCCCCACTCTCATCACTAGCAAAACCCATGATACTAGGAATGGATTTCCTACGACGAAGAGGGATAAAATTAACGCTGGATGGACAAGAGCTGAACCCGAAAACCGACGACCAAGCAGCGAAAATTTCAAGTCTGCACTCAATCGTCAGCCGAGAAAACTTAACACCAGAACAAAATCAGCGTCTTTCTGTTTTCCTGGACCAGCAAAAACAACGATTCGCTACCATAACTGGAACATGCAACATCACCAAACAATCGATCATACTTCGGCATAAGCAACCGATTAAGCAGCGGTATTACCCCGCAACCCGGCTATGCAAAGTATTCTGAATCAGGAACTCGATGAGCTACTAGCAATGGATCGTATCGAATCATCGAAGAGCCCCTATAGTTCCCCCGTAGTCTTAGTGCGGAAAAAGCAAGGTTCATGGCGAATGTGCATAGATTATCGCCAATTAAATGTAGCAACAGAGCCAGATGCTTACCCGCTGCCTCAAATCAACGCAATTCTAGACCAGCTCAAAGAGGCCAAATACATTTCCTCCATCGACTTAAAAAATGGATATTGGCAGATCCCAGTAGAGTCTAAATCACGAGCATGCACCGCATTTACCGTTCCTGGCCGAGGCCTCTTTCAGTGGAAGGTAATGCCTTTTGGCTCCAGCGCGCACTCGACAGCATCATTGAACCCGAGCTACACCCGAAGGTATTCGCATATCTCGATGATATTATCATTCTAGGTACCTCATTTGACGACCATTTGGAAAACTTGAGCCTTGTTTTCAGCAAATTGTTTGAAGCGAATATGCAAATAAACTTCGAAAAATGCGATTTTGTCCGAACCCGTATCCACTACCTCGGCCACATCGTAAGCTCCAAAGGCATTCATACAGACCCATCCAATGTTGCCGCTCTACAAGAAATGGCCCCTCCACGTAATATTAAAGAATTACGGAGAATATTAGGAGTCGCGTCATGGTAAAGGCGGTTTGTACCAAATTTGTACCCCTCACACTCTTGCTAAAGAAAAGCATCAAGTGGGAATGGCAACACGAGTAAGAAGCTGCGTTTGCAAAACTGAAGGAACTGCTGACACAAGCACCCGTTCTATGCTGTCCAGACTTTGAACAGCCGTTCATATTACAGACCGATGCCAGCGGAGAAGGGCTAGGCGAGGTACTTTTTCAAAGAAAAGGTGACCAAGAAAGAGTAATTGCTTACGCAAGCCGAACGTTAACAGACCTTGAGAAAAAGTACTCAGCTACCGAACAAGAATGTTTAGCCATACTATGGGGAGTTCGTAAGTTGAGGTCATATTTGGAAGGCTACCAGTTTACGATAATCACCGATCACCACTCGTTGAAATGGCTTCATTCGTTGAAAAACCCCTCGGGTCGACTCGCACGTTGGGCTCTGGAGCTCCAGCAGTATAATTTTACGATTGAATATCGACGAGGCAGTTTGAACGTTTTAGCAGATGCCCTATCACGCAGCCCCCTGCCTCATAACGATAACGAGCCATTATGTGCAAGCGCCACGAAGGCCAATGATTGGTATAACCAACAACTAACAAGGACCAAGCTTCAGGATTCCCGATACCCAAATTACCAGGTAATTGAAGATCGTCTATTTCGACATATCCCGCGTCGTAACCCACTCACGACCACACCCGAATGGAATTATGCGTGCCACAGCATCTCCGTCAACGTGTGCTGAAAAAAGTTCACGATAACAGCGCCGCTGGACACCTAGGGAGGACGAAAACACTACACCGAGCCCAAACTGAATATTATTGTCCTGGCATGTACCGCGATGTCGCCCGCCACGTCCGTAACTGCAGCACTTGTGCCCGCTTTAAAGTCGAGCAACGCAGCCCAGCAGGTTTTATGGCCACAATGCAGTGCACACAGCCATGGGAGATAGTATGTGGCGATTTCATTGGGCCATTACCAAGGTCGACACAGGGTCACACCGCCCTACTCGTTTTAGTCGACAAGTTTAGCAAATGGGTGGAGTTAGTCCCAGTCCACCGCGCCACTTCCCTCAGTGTCATACAAGCTCTAAAAGACGCATAATTTACCGATTCGGCTGTCCGAAGACTTTCTTATCTGACAACGGGAGGCACTTTGTAAGCAACGAGTTGAAAACATACCTGCAACAGCATGGAATTCACCACGAGCTCACTGCGCCCTATTCACCTCAAGAAAACCCCACCGAACGCACTAATCGAGTGGTGAAGACAATGATCGCGCAGCAAACTGAGGGAAATCATAAAAAATGGGACGAGAATATCTGCGAGATAGCTTTCGCCATCAACACCACCCACAACAAGTCAACAACAATTTCAGCAGCAGAACTGAACTTTGGACGACCACTTACCATCCCGAACCAGTTACGCCGAGAAGCCACTACGCCGACCGAAGTACCAAAAGCTCATAGAGTGCTAGAAGAACTCTGGGCAAAAGTGAACGAACACCAAAAGCAGGCAACGCAGCGCCAACAGAAACATTATAATTTACGAAGGCTCCCCTGGAAACCGAAACTCAATGACCTGGTACAGAGAAGATATCACCCCCTATCGTCAAAAGTGAACTCCTTTGCCCAAAAGCTTGCACCGAAATACTTAGGGCCCTATAGGGTAATACGCTTCACCGCACAAAACATCGTGGAAATTGAAGAACCGAATACCCCCACCGACAAACCACTCCGAGCGCATATAAAAGATCTGAAATTGTACCAAGGTAACGCATAATTCAAATTAGGTTCATACCAAATTATAATCGCAAGTCAGCCGTCATTACCACCACAGCGTGGAACGAAAGCGCACCAACCCAATCCCACCAGGACGAGTCGCCCACTATTGACAGCAGACACCCATGCTAGAGAAAATCGCGCCATGCCAGCCACCACCCGAAACCAAGCGACGAGTAAGGGAAAAGGTGACGATACAGTCAGTCACTCAATTGCCAAAGTTAACGTTTAGACCCTGCAAACTTCAGTCGCTCATTCGCGATGCAGCCCCGTCGCCACCCTGTCACCTAGCCGAATGCTCTGGTGTGCCAGGGACCACGGCCGTATCAAAGCTACGAACGTCAACCCCACCACCTTTAGTGCCCTTTAAACCGCCCGCTCAGCCATTAATAACAGCCACCATCAACAGCCAAGCCACGGCAACACCGAGCATGCCAGACCTAGCAACCTCCTCCGAGCCCGTACGGGCCGCACCAGGGACTAGTACAAAGCCACCCTGTGCACCGTCAACGCTCTTACCATCACCTCTTGTACCGCTCCACTGCATAAACAGATCCGAGCCATCAGCTGCAACAGAGCACCACCTCTTCAGTGGGATCACCATAAAAACACCAGTAGCAGGGGACCGAAGACAACACTGAGTTATACGCCGGAAGAAAAAGCCGAACGTCGCGGTGACCATCCTACCAGACGGCAAGGCTCGATTGCGCTGCCAAGGGCACAATAAGATAATACCGCTTGTGCCTTAAAACAACAAATACCCATATCAAGTTATTTATTTTGAAGTTAGTTATTTTCTTTTCTTATTTTTTTTTCTCTTTTCTCTCAATTATGAATTAGTATTAGAGGTTTGTTTTATTTTTTGAATTATGTTTACTATTATCGATTTTATATGATACATTATTATGGATAATTGTTGATTTTGTTAACTTACTGAATTGTATTAAAAAAAAAAAAAAACATTAGAATTAAATATACTTAGGCTGAGCCGAACCATCGTGCACGGTCAGGTGAATTTTACCGGTTTCGGTAGTGCGGGTCCTCGGACCTTAAATCGCCCACGTATGCCTTGTTTTTATATATGTATACTAATATACTTCTTTTCTTTTCCGTTCTTTTTTTTCTTCTTCTTCTTTCTTTTTAAGTGATAAATCACTCCCCGAAGTGGGGGGGGAGTTGTAACGGTGATCCGTCCCAAAGTGCACCTTACACACTATGCCACTGGCACCCCTACGCCACTGAATAAACTCACCAAGTGGCAAAACTAGTATAGTTGGCTACAACAACTGCACACACACACACCGCACATACAACAGACAAACATCAACTACTTCAGCAACTAACATAAGCATGACGGCTACACCAACCACACATACACCTCGCATACGACAGGCAGACTACCATTCACCAATGTACGAGCCACATAATTCCCATTATGTTTATGCAAAGGAATATTTAAGAGCGCTGGGCTTGGCAGACTTAGGCACGGCTCGGAAGCGTAGTGCTTTGTACCGTCTGCTGCTTGTTGCCAAGTAGTGAACTTTTACAACGGACTACCGAAAGGTGGACCGTTTTTTATACATTTAGTTTTTTTTAGATATCGTATTCGTGGATTATTTTACGTCGGCTTCGGCCGGTCGATCGTCCACAGAAGTTGTCGTATTCGTGGATTATTTTACGTCGGCTTCGGCCGGTCGATCGTCCACAGTAGTTACCATATTCGTATATTATCTTACGTCGGCTTCGGCTGGTCGATCGTCCACAGTAGTTACCGTATTCGTGGATTATTTTACGTCGGCTTTGGCCGGTCGATCGTCCACAGTAGTTGCCGTATTCGTGGATTATTTTACGTCGGCTTCGGCCGGTCGATCGTCCACAGTAGTTACCGTATTCGTGGATTATTTTACGTCGGCTTCGGCCGATCGATCATCCACAGTAGTTGCCGTATTCCTGGAATATTTTACGTCGGCTTCGGCCGGTCGATCATCCACAGTAGTTACCGTATTCGTGGATTATTTTACGTCGGCTTCGGCCGGTCGATCGTCCACAGTAGTTACCGTATTCGTGGATTATTTTACGTCGGTTTCGGCTGGTCGATCGTCCACATTAGTTATCGTATTCGTGGATTATTTTACGTCGGCTTCGGCCGGTCGATCGTCCACAGTAGTTACCGTATTCGTGGATTATTTTACGTCGGCTTCGGCCGGCCGATCGTCCACATTAGTTATCGTATTCGTGGATTATTTTACGTCGGCTTCGGCCGGTCGATCATCCACAGTAGTTGCCGTATTCGTGGATTATTTTACGTCGGCTTCGGCCGGTCGATCGTCTACATTAGTTATCGTATTCGTGGATTATTTTACGTCGGCTTCGGCCGGTCGATCTTCCAAAGTAGTTGCCGTATTCGTGGATTATTTTACGTCGGCTTCGGCCGGTCGATTTTCTACTGTAGTTACTGATTAAATTACACATATGCATATTAATTAGCGTATAAAATATAGTAAGGTAATGAATAAGAATACATGCCAAATTGAAGCATAAAAATTTATGTAGAGTTTTTGCTATCCGAAAGCAACGTAGTCGAGTCTTTCCTAAGTGTACTCGTATCACCGAACCTACCGCCGAACTTCACCGAATATTACATTCCTCCGAACATCACCGAACCCGAACCCGGACCGAGAGCACTACAAGCAGAAGTAACACTCGTCTACAATCCATCAAGCAGCATTTAAAACTCTACAAGCAACGCATCATTTTGGAATATTCATATTATTGTGTATTGTATATAAAAAGACAGATTATTAAACTCATAATTAGAATTGTACTATTATACTCTGTACACTGAAAGAAACTGTTTATAATAAAACAAATATACCTCAAGTCATACCTCAGCCTTTGAAGAAAACCCCCATTACAACGCTTTGAATAACATCAGCCTCGCTAACGCTTCTGAATTTAAAAGATATATTACTTCTCACAAGACTGACAGAATTTATGTAAGGGTCTACCTTACAATTGAAATCAATTGAATTAATTTTTCTGTTCAGCCGTCACCTCTCTGCAGACAATGGCAAACCTCAGAGAGTAAAAATTGCCATGAAAAGCTTCTTGAGAACATAAGCCGTTCGGAGTCGGCGTAAAACATGTAGGTCCAGTTCTCGATCATTTGTTTTCAAACATTTCACAACACACACAACACAATTAATCATAAGAAGCTCGGTCAAAGATCTTTCAAGGGCTGAAATGGCCATTTCGTTTTTTTTTTTTCGTTGATGCCCATTTTATCAAAATAGAAGAATTAGCGGCACTGTATCCACTTAAAGACACTACTTGCTCAAGAGATTTGCTAGGAGCTGTTACATTGACATTGAATCACTTTTCGTTACATCTCAACAACCTATCGGGCTTAACAACAGATGGTGCTCTAGCAATGGTTGGTAAAAACGAAGGTTTAGTAAAACTGATTCAGAATGAAGCCTGCAAAGTTGGTAATACTTCGATGCTAAATTATCATTGCATTATTTATCCGGAGAACTAATGTTCCAAGTCCCTTAAAATGGATCATATGAAGTAGGTGGTCATCATAACAGTGAACTTCAATAAATCGAAGGGGTGAAATCACCGTCAATTCCAAGAGTTTCTCAAGTCTTTGGACTCATTGTATAATGACGTTACACTTTGTGCAGAAGAAAAATAGCTGACGCGTGCCAAAGTGTTAAAAAAAGTATTTGATCTGAAGCAAGAAATACAATAATTTTTCGCAAGCAAGTCAAGAAGCATCCTAGAATTTAAAGACAAGGACTGGGTTAGCGACGTTGCATTTCTGGTCGATATATTTAGCCATCAAAATATTGGTAATACTCATCTACAAGGGAAAGATAATCTAATTAATTAATTAAAATTTAATTAAAAAATTAACAAATTAATTCAAAATTAAATTTGGGCTTTGGAAAAAACAGTTAAGAAAAAATTTTCCCTCACTTTCCTCATTGGTATTGCAACCAGACTTCACACAAATGGCGGCGGATAAATGCATTTCGTTAATATAAGACTTGAACCTGGAATTTAAATCCCAATGTCAAGATTTTAAAAACCATTGCGTGCTTTTTGCTGCATTTGCAACGCCATTCTCTGTAGTCATGAATTTACTGTCAGGAATTTTACAAATGGAGAAGGGTACCGCTGGGTACCGAATCGAATATTTTCTTTGCTGGAGCGTCGTCTTCCATCCGCTCAACATGACCTAGCCAGCGAAGCCGCTCAATTTTTATGCGCCTTACTATGTCGATGTCAGCGTATAGCTTCTCGCCATTATTCGAAAGTATTCGGTACTCGCCATTAACGCCGATTGCTCCGTAGATTTTACGAAGGACCTTTCTCTCGAACGCTCCCAAAGTCTTTTCATCAGAGCTGCTCAACGTCCAGGTCTGTGCTGCATTAAGCAGGATTATGAACAAATAATAAAAACAACAAATTCAGACATGTTGGAGTATAGATGATTCCTTATTGGACTGTCGAAAGCGGCTTTGTAGTGGACAAAAATATGGTGTAAGACTAATCAGCAGTAAATCATGATTAGTTTTTATACTAGTTCAAAACAAACTAGTTCATATTTTGTCCCAATTTACTAGGAGCAAAATAGTTAAAACCTATATAGTTTATTGCAAGTCACAATAAACCAGTTGCTAAGCAGTTACTAAGCAAATGCAACTAGTTTAAATATTATCAAAACTCAACTTAACTAGTAAAATCAAAATATTTTTTTAAAATAGTGAACATTTTTTTGAGATGATGTCAAAAAACGCAGCCAATCATACAAAAGTTGAAACTAGCTGAACTAGTTGAAATATTGGTTTAATATGACTACACTCAAAGAAGTATTTTTTCACATTGACAAATTTCTAGGTTAAGTTGATAAATTTTTTGTCAGTATATAGTCAACAAAAGCATTTGTCAATTTGATTGAAGGTGAGAGGTTGCAATCATATTAACAAAATTTTATTTTGTTTATTTGATAAATGGATATTTTGATTTGATAAAAGCCTTTATCAAGAATGCCGCGTTTGCATTGTACATTTGATAAATAAATTTGTCAATATGAATACAGAATATTTCAACCTGAAAAAATGGTTTGTTGAATAGAATGCTTCTCTGTTAAAAATATATTTTATTTATCAATCATACACAAATGTTTCGCTGTTTTGATAAAATATTTTATTATTTTACAAAAAAATAACAAAACAAAATTTAATAATGTATCACTAGAAAAATGTAATTTTTACATTAGTTCCACTCCTTAACTCCTTAATCTCACTGAATTGTTATTGAAATAATTTTTATGTTTCACAAATTAAATGAAACGTACACAACTTACAAAAGAGCTTTCTATAATTTCTGCGAACAACAATAACGCTACCGAAATGCCAGACCTCTATTTTTGTTGTAATGAATGAAAGTTTTTTAAATTGATAATTCATTTCATCATTACGAAATTGAAATTTTATCCGCGTGACTCAAGCGATTATCAATTTTATAAATAATTTCTTCAGCACAACAAACCTATTTATCAAACCAATGAAGTAGGTTTGTTGAAACCATTTATAAAAATTATAAAATTTCATTCCAACTGATTGACGGTTTTGTTATCGTGAATAAGTTTATATCAAGTTGAGAAAAGCATTTTTCAAACAAATAAAACACATTTCATCAAATCAACACATTCAATTTGTTAACGTTTATTTAAATTTTCAATCAAATGGATAAAATTTCTTTCGAATTGATAAAAGTATGAAGCATTCATGATAAAATTTAATCGATTGCACAATTTGGTTTTGTTAAGGAATAACAAAAGTTATTTATCAATTTTACCAAGAATTTTTTGTTGAGTGTACTTGTGAACTAATTGAATCATGAATATTTGTCAACTACTCAGAAAAGGTTAAACTATAAACAAGTTTAAATTTGGAAACATATGATATGTTTGCAACAAGTTACAACAAACTAGAATTTAACTAACTATAACATATTAGTTGTTAACTCGTTTTCAACTGTTCAGAATAGGTCAATTGATATTTCCTATGACATCGCCATGTTAAAAATACTAGTTAGGTATATGAAAAAAAGACGAACTTGAACTAGTACTGCTCAGTTTTCAACAAGTATGCAGACTTGTTTTAAGCTAGTTGGTTACACTGCAAGGATATTAAATCTCAAATAACACCACGAATCACTGATGAGCATTTGGAAAACTGTTTGCATGTAGCAACAACTTCAATCGTTATCAATATTGATGCACTTAGTTCTGACAAACAAAATCAGACATCTTACTAAGATGTGCGTCCTCACTTAGAGTATGGAAGTCAAGTTTGGTCCCCAAGTTACAATGTGCATGTTGATCGAATAGAAAGAATCCAAAAACGTTTTGTTCAGTTTGCTCTAAGGAGCTTAAGTGGAACTGACATATTAGACCTTCCTCCTTATGAGGATCGTTTAAAACTATTAAAAATGCAGTCTTTAGGTGATCGAAGGAAATCGGCAGATATCGTATATTTACACCAGCTCATAACGTGTGTATTCGATTCTCCAGAACTTCTTTCTCACATAAATTTTAACACTAACCGTACACTCAAAAAAAAAAAATCAACAAAAATCTTTTGTTGGACGTATATTGACAAAAATTTATCAAATCAACCTAGGTTTTTGTCAATTTGATAAAAATTGTTCATATTGACAAAAACCTAGGTTGATTTGACAAATTTTTATCAATATACGTCCAACAAAAGTTTTTTGTTGATTTTTTTTTTTGAGTGTAGAAGCAGTAGAAACGCTAACAACTTAATTTATTTGCCATTTAGTAGAACAAATTATATGGCTACTGCTCCTTTAAGTCGCATGAGTTCCTTTGTTAACAATTGTAGCGTTTTTGATGTTAATTTGTCAAAAGGTCAACTCAAAAGTAGATTAAAATTAGTTGTGTAATTAGATCTATGTATACGCATGGTTAGTTGTTACGTCTTGTGTTGTCCCTGAGCCCAACCCATTTATTGGTGGGTAAATTTTTCCCACATTAACTTGTTTGTGGTCACGGGTATCCATAACATTGATATTTTTCAATGATTACTGGGTAGTGGCTTTAAATGGGTTAATGCTGAGGAAGTGCGATAAAGCTGTAGTAGCTGAACTCTATTGTTATTGCATGAAAAAAAAAGATTTATAACATTTTGTTTATTTTTAATTATTAGGTTTTGTATTGCCTAACTCTAGTCTAATAAATATTGTTGATTCTCTTTTTTATATCTTCTTAAAAAAACAATACATTTCTTGTTTGCTTTAAAAAATAAAAGAAATTTTGTTGATCAGCCCGGTAGGAAATCTAATTTCTAAAATTTGGCCTGGTTGCTGAAAAGGTTGGCCCCCATGAACTACAGCATCATACTGAAAATGACCTTCTAAAAAATAACTGACAGTATAGTTACGTTAGCGCTCTAAAGTGGAGATTAAAAGAACGGGGATAAGTTTGCTTAGTTCTGACTCAAAAAGTTAGGCTGATTGAATGTCGAATTTTTTATGTTACGTATATTTTAAAAAATAAGCCCTTATTATAAAACTTTTATTAAAATCTTAGCACACTCACATAATATACACTCAGTTCTGTTTTTACACGACTTTTTTACACGAATTTGATTTAACACGAATATAAAATAAATCGTTGTTTTGTTTTTACACGCTTTATTTTGATTTTGCACGATTGACAAATTCTGAAAATAACAATTTTAGTACTAACAGTTTTCACCGCTATGAAATTTTTAGTTTATATTATACTCCCGTGTTTCCGCGTGTAAGCATGCATGTCAACAGTCGTCCCTATTGTATTGTATGTGTGCTATATTGTTTTTTGCATTCTTTTCTAAGTTTCTGAAATTGTTTTTTTTTTTTGCATTCTTTTATAAGTTTATGAAATTGTTTTTTTTTGCATTCTTTTATAAGTTTATGAAATAAAAATATACGCAAATATTAGCTATAACGCTCTAATATGAGTTTAAAAATGGTTTATTGTAGTATTTCTACAGATTTGTTAAATTTGGAACCAATCTTCTTTTCCATAAGTGCGATGCATTTTTTTACACGATTTTTTTTGCACGAAATCTTTGGGAACGTATCTACCGTGTAAAAACAGAACTGAGTGTATTAGCACAATTTTTGCTGTCGTCGTGTAAATATAAGCACTAATAAAAATAGCTACCGTTATTTTTTCTGTGCTTAACACTAACTTGAACTTTGCCATACATCATATCGCACCCTATCTACAAAAGAGAAACAACCCAAAATTTTAAAAATTTGAGTAGAACCAAAAAAACCATTTTTTAAAAAAAAAAACAAAAAAAAACAAAAAAACAAAAACAAAAAAAAAAAGACAAGAAAGAGACAAAATTACTTTTTTTTTAATTAAATAGTAAGAAGATGAGTTGACAATTTTGATAGTTGATGGAGGTAATCACTACAAATAGCTTAACTTAAAAAAGTAAAAATTTGTAAATTTTGAGTTGAGCCTGTTTTGTAGATAGAGTGTCCATTCTCAAAAACTCTAATAGTAAACTGTGATGTCATAATATTGCAACAAAGCTTATTATAAATAAATTTTATATCTCAATGCAAAATCATGTCGTAAAATTATTTTTGAATATAACGATATTTATAAACGCTTTATATACGTACCTCAACATTTTTTAAAATTTGATCTTGTTTTAATAGCGAAAAATTCAAAGCCTTTTTAAAAAAAAAGTAAAAGATATCTGTAAGACTGTTTTTAAAAAATGCCATTGAATTATTTCTTAACAAAAACAAAACAAAATATAACGAAATTAGAACATTAAAACAAAAATAAAATTCGCATTTAAACCCTTGTGTAGCGTTCGCGATTGCATAAATTTTAATATAAGGACATTTATACTTACGAGGTGGTACCAAGAAGATATATTGTTCGAATCCCATATGACTCTAACCGTCACCACTTTGTATTTAATGGGTAACCTCAGAACAATATTGTAAAAAATTGCTGGTTCACTTCAGAGTAATTAAAAAATTTATGCAATGCAATTGATTATGTAAGCTCGATCAGGTTCATTATTAAGGCTGAAATGGTAAATTGGCTTAGAAAGCTTATTGGTGTAGCACCTCAATAAATAATTTGATTCTTATTCAAAATATTTTTAAAAGTGCATTTGAAATGAAAGAAGGAAGGAGAGAATGGAAAAGAATAGACAAACCATAGATGAAAGCATAAAAAATTTATTGAAGCAATTATAATCAAATGATTTTAATATATAAACAACTTATAATTAATTACAAGCTTAGATCAGGAACAGTACTATTCGTTCTATACGTTCATATGTATAATTTAAGAGGTAATATACGCATACATGTACAACATATAAATCAAATATATTTATTACAAACATAGTGACAAACAAAATAACAAGCTAAACATTCGAAATTATTGTGAATTTCTTATAAATCCATAAATAAATTAAAAAGTATATAAATTATGACCTTGGGTACCAATACGCCTCAATCCCTTATCTTAGAAATAGTTTAATTTAAAAAATTGTAATGTTAATGTAGTTTTCTATTCTAATTTAAATGTATCCAGTCTCTATCGTGTTATTACGGTATTTATTTTTATATAATCCTTTTTGAAATTATTTTTATATTTTTAACGAAGTTGGCTTCCTGGGCGTAAGGGCAAATGAAAAGGAGTCTGGTGGAACTGCTACACATGCTGGGTAAGTTTTGATCTGTCTGATATCTCTGCAGCTTATGTCATACTTGTGCATTACATTTGCTAACATAATGAAACCGAATCCCTTAACTAAGTTTTGCCCTATACATGTTCGCTTTCCAATGCTAAAGGGAAGAAAATGTGGAATATTTTTCCGTAATTCTGGACGGTTCGTTTGAGTTTGGGCTTGTTTTTCAAGAAACCTATCTGGGTTGAACTCTTCAGGCTTGTCCCAATACTTCGGACTAGTATTTAATTCGTAGTTGTTGATGAATACAATTGTTCCTTTTGTCACCCCATAACCGGCAATGGCAACATCTTCTGTAGCTACGTGCGGTACAATTGGTGACGAAGAATAACGTAGAACTTCGTATATTGTGGCTACTGTGAACGGCATGTTGTCTGCATCGTGTAGTGAAATTTTTCGTTTTGAGTCGTTGATGACCGCATCAACTTCGTTTTGTATTTTCTTTGCAGTTTTTGGATTTCGCACAATATATGCCAGAGCTAACATCACTAAATTACCGATCGCCGAATGACCGCCAATAAAGTCTTCTAGCATATATATTATAGTGTCACGCGTGACATCCTTATCTTCGGCCAGACTCATGAGAAGAGCATCCGTGAAATCTTTCTCAGGTTCATCGACATCCACGCGGTACTCTCTTTCGTTTATTATCCGCTCAAGGATAAACTTCCGGATAGACTCAGACCATTGTATTATTTTCTTCATATGCGATAAATATAATGGAGACAGCCATGGCAAAAAATCAATGGCATATCCCTGATTGATCTCCCAAAAAATCTCATCGAAACAACGCACAATGTTTTGAAATTCTTTATCATCGTAACCAAACCGTACAGAGCACATGTACTGGCTGAACATGTTGGCACTAGTCTGTTGTATTAAGGGCTTCAGCTTAAACTCTTTACCAGCAATAACTGTTTCAGTCAAACGATTCATGAATTCCTGCATCTCAAAACAGCCAACATCGGACATTTTCTGAAAGAAAGATGTTGCGTCACGCGGAGAACAGTGCTTCCTTGCGAGATTTCGGCGCTTCTGCTGCAATTGAGACCAGTCGCAAAGAGCAAGAGCTGAAATAAGAAAAAAAAAAAAGTATCAGATGTTATGTGTATTCCTTACAAAAAAATAAAAGTGTCGTGTAAAAAACCTCTTGCGTTTAAAACAACTTGATATGGTACAGAAAAAAAAAATGTACAGTACATACATAAGTATTGTTGGGTTTAGGACTTTGCTGTGTTACTGGGTCAATGAGTATCTGTCGACTGCATTCATGTAAGAGACTATATATAGCATGCATTCAATATTAAAGAATGCTTGGGTTAACGCTTCATATACTGTATACAAGCTGTTTTGAAGTTCATTGCCATATATACGATATTTTCGACTGTGCTTTGTGTGTAAATTCTTATGTTATTTCTAAATGGGGAAAAATGCGTTGTCTTTAAGGTTAAGTTGGTTGGCTGCACTGATGATGGGAATGGTGATCAAAATAATTGCATTTCAGGTTTACTCAGTCCGAACGAAATTATACATATAATGAAAGACACGTTAATAAATATTCTTCAGAGGCAAACATATTTCAATAAATTGCTAAAGATTTAGTTTTTTTGGAATGCAATAATTTTTTAGGAAATTTTGCAAAATAAATTTAAAATAATTTCTGTGGCATTGGAAAATATGCAGCCAAGGTTGAAATATCTCCAACTTTTGAAAATGGCCGTGGCCGAACGGCTAATTGGATGGAATATATGCCAAAGAACCGCGCTAGTCCGGGTTCAAATTCCATCTGGCACAGAATATTTTTCAATTGAAATAAATATTTCTGTTTGGACGTCAGTTCTCTGCAGACAATGCCAAGCCTTCGGAAAGTAAAAAATGCCATGCAAAGCTTATTGATAACATGAGCCGTGCAGAGTCGGTATAAGACTTGTAGGTCCCAGTGGCGTAGATTAGTTTTGGTTCTGTGGGAAGGGGGAGCGGGAGAATGATTCCGTAAAAAATAATAACCTCAAACACGTTTTGGAACGAAGTTCCTTAACGCGGCGTGCGGGTGGAGTGCCTTGGTAGAAATCGTCACGTAACTATGTGAGGTATGCTGTGCGTGTATGTCCCATGTTAGACATGCCGATATAACGACGATTTCTCTCACTGATTTTCAGTTTGTGGACGCAGGAGCCGAAGAGAAGGCGAAAATTAAAATCGCCAAAAAAATCTTTCGTATCAGCGATTTTGCGACGATTTATCGTTCTTACTCTTTCACTCACATGAAAAAACAGTGAAACAGCAAGCAAACATCGTTCGGCAAAATCGTCGTGTCTACAAGCAATGGACGACGAAACAGCGAAACAAAAGTAAATATAATAAAATCGGTGAAAGAATATCGGCATGTCTAATATGTGACTATGCGTGAGATTATCGAGCAGACTACAAACGAGCAGGCAAGAGCGCAGCAAAGTGCGTAACTCTCACTGTGTTTCTTTTATATTATATTACCTAAATACTAAGTTGTATATTTATATATATATTATATTGTTAATTTTGTTAAAACTCATTTGCGACTTTTATTTGTGTTTTTATTTTAAATCATACGTAAGTTATATTGCTTTATTTGCAGTTACATTTTAGTAAATAAAAGCTACAGCAAATGTGTGTAATACAGATTTAGAACAGACCTGGGACCATTTTATTAAATAAACTAATGCATTGATGATTTTTGCATAATTAAATGAAATCAATGAAAAGTTTATTTCATTATCTTACCCTATAATACTTGTAGTCCATTTTTTTTGCATTGCACTAATTTTTTATTAAAGTAATGCATTAATATTTAATTATCACTAAAGTTATTATCACTTTTCTTGCATTATCACTAACAGAGCAATTTTGATAAAAGTATTTTCGCAGAGGCGTGTGAATTCATATCTGCTATAAAATAAAAAATAGAATCTATTAAGCGAATTCTCTATTAAGTGGACAAATAAGTCTGTCCCATGAATGTCCGCTTAGGAGGGGTTTCAATGTAATAATACATTTGCAATACACTTCTGGCTTCCTCTGCACTAGTCGAGCTTTTGTCTTATTTTGCTGACATGACAAATACTACTCGCAGGCGAAGTCTATCAGATTAAAATTTTTAATCATAATAATCAGAGGAAAGAATCCATTCTCAAAAACCCGAAATTGTGCTACTCAAAAAAAGTTCAAAACGAACACAAAACACAACAAGTTTATATAAAAAACATCCTAAGCATGCTGAAGGTGGTCAGCAACTACATGCAACACTTCCTATATTTCAAATGTCAGTACAATAACGGTTTGCTTGATCGCAATTAGCCGCATGTTTCACTTCGGATAATTGTTATCAAATTTTGGAAACTTCAATATCTTTTTTTTTTTCTCGCTTATTGTTTTGTCCACGGTATGCTAAACATAGTTTTATACTTTGCAAGGCTCAAGGCAACATTCTTTCTTCTGTTTTCTGTCAAAACCTGTTATCTGATAGTAGTGCAAATTGTTTTCAGCTTCGGACCGTGATCATAATTTTTCGGTTTCTTTGACTTTTTAGATAAAACAGAAGTTCTCTCAAATTCCAGTTTTTTCTTTTACCCACAAAAACAACAACAAATTTTGTTTCGCTACTTTTTTCGTTTTCTTTTTTGTACCATTTTGACAACATATAATCGCGAAAAGAACTGTCACTACCAGCTTGTTAGTTGCTTCATGGGCGCCGGCGATTTCGAGCTTCTGAGTTCTTTTAAAATCAAAACTAATTCATTTTTGGGAAGCAACAAATATGCAGCTGGTAGTGAATTTTTACATTCAGCTGTTTTTAAGGATATTGAAATGTATTTAATGACGCTTTTGAGACCAAAAAAGTCGAAGATGGTTTTTTTTTATGTAATACCTTCTCAGTTTTTTTTTCGTATGATGTTGATTATGATATGAATGTTGATTATGAGTATGAATTTTTTTGTGATCGAAAGGCTAGAAAAGGGCACGTGAAGTATTTTTGAAATAAAGCCAAGTTACAACAAGTGTGTATAACTTTTTTTTCCGATTTTCGGTTTTTTCAATTTCTTGCAGATTTGAAGAATATATTTTAATCGTCAGTCCTGTTTCTTTCCACATTTTGCATTTTTGGTGTTTTTTTTTCGTGAAAATACTCAAACTCGAAACTTTCAAAAAGGTACACTTCTAGCAAAAAAATTCGTAACGACCAGATTATTCAACATAATTACACAATTTTTTGTATCTCCATTTGGTATAGTTTAAGAAAATATTTCCACAAGATTTCATTGAAATGTTTTTCAATTTTGGTTTTTTTTAGATTTTTCTCAATAACTACAACAAAAACAAAAAGGCGTTTTTTCGAAAAGTAAAAAATCACAATTCTGGAGGTTTTTGTCCAATTTTCATGTTTGATAGCTTTTTTTTAAGAAATATTAAATAGAAAATGAACTTCGAACCAGCTTTTTCAAAATATACACTTATGCAAAAGTAATTTGGGTTTTTGAAAAAATGAGCACTTTTTTCCCATTAGCAAGTCGATACCAGAGATCTGCAGCAAGTCATTATAAACATAGTTGACTCGAGTATATACGCATTAATTTGGCTTCTACTTCATATTCAGACTTATCAAAAATGTTGAAGCATTCATAACACGCAACTTAAATCCAATGCTTCAAGAGTCATACTCTGACTCACAGTCGAACGTAGTCGGTATGATTCTAACTTCATTTCAATAAGTACAACATGTTGTGAACAACATGCACAAGCACTTCAAAGTAATGATGTGTTTTTCAGGGTTACCAGCTCTGGTATAAATTAAGAATTTTAGAATTAATCTGTTGACAGTGTATTATTTTTAAATTCTCACTATAAAAATTTAAAAAAATAATTTTTTTTTACATAACTAACAATTGAATCACTACACTCTGCTGATTTATCAATTGAGTCACAACTGCTGATTTATCATATTTAAATAATGTATTTTCTTTTTTTTATGTGAATATACGTGAAGTTACTTATATAATTATTTTGCTGAATTTAAATAAACAAACTTTATTAAATTGAAATTTATTTTTATTATTTCTTTTGGAGAAGTTCCCTTTATATACAAGGTGTGTTATTTTACTTTTACACCATTTCGTGAAACGCACAGCGAAATTCTATAAAAAAGTGTTTACTGCATCTTAAAATCCAATTAAATGTATTTCGTTATAAAAAATTCTATGGTAGCCCTGCTTCTCTTCTAACAGCGAGCGTAAGTTCAAAAACAGCCACTGCGTTTGACTGGAAAAATTCGCACGCATTCCTAATGAACTATGGGACTTTAGCTTGAGCTATGAGTACTTTGTTTGAGCTATGGGTTTTCGGTATGATTTATAACAAGTTCTTTGATGTTGCAGAGTATTTGGTAGACTTTGACGTTCGATTGACGAATCAAACATTGAACTATGATTTTCTTTCTGTAGCAAGAGTGCTTCGAGTAGTAGTGGTGGTTTTTGTTTGAAGTGCACGCACTACAACTCGGTTTTGCATGAATCACTATAAGTCGCAAAAACGTGACTCGTTGCAGATCTCTGGTCGATACGGGTTCCCGTAGTCCTAGGTACACCAAACTTTTTTTACATTTATTTCAACATCTTACGAAAAAATTGAGGGGGTACAACATAAAAAACAACTTCGACTTTTTTGGGACACTCTAATGTAGGTATATGAATATTAGATAACCGTGCGGATGTTTCGCGGTTTCCTTTCAAAGAATTGCATTCAACATACTAGCAAATCATGGGAACTATTTTTAAGTGTTTAGGTATGCTTCGAAGTGATTAGTGATTTCACATGTATGAGTATGATGAATAAATATTTGAATTTTTTCGACTTTAACCCTAGAATACTAACCTCCTGTTCACTATACGTTATTTTACTCGTAAGGAGTGAGTACATTTTACGTAGGTTAGTACTCTAGGGTTAATATCGTTCAACTTTAAACATGGCCGTTTTTGTGAAAACTAATGTAGAATCCAGGTAATGCTCTTTAAAAAAATCTGTTAAACTTATTTCCATAAGTTTTTGCAGAAGTGCATACGATTTTTGTCTAGGGTGTTATACGAAGTGTTTAAGTCTATTAAAAATTTCCAAATTTTAGCGCTTGTATATTTATTTGTCTTAAACTGAAAATTAAAAAAAAAAAAATAAATAAGAAACACCACTCAGGATTTTTAACGATTTTTTAATAGTTGTGTTGAAAAAATTCTGCAATAAAAACTTAAAATATAAAAAACAGTAAAAAACTAAACAATCAAATACAAAAATGTTCTTTTTTTTTATTTTAAATACTTAAAACCGCAAAATCATAGACAAGATTCTTGACATAATAATCCATGCTTACCATAATCTGTTGATGAAATTTTAATTGATAAATTGTGTGTTTTCTTGCAGTTATGCACTTCACGACATACCAGTAACTAAAATAAAGAGCAAATAAAGTAAAACAAAACTCCTGACATGAAGCGGTGACAACACAAATTCTGAAAATATACAGTTGTTAACTCTAAAAGTTAAAAACACCAAAAACCTTAGAGCTTATACTGGCATTGCAAATTAATGCATATTCTTTTTATTTTTCCTTCTTTTCGTTTTCTTTTTCTATATTTAATAACAAAATGCGTGGTGAAAAATGCTGTTCTATGAAATAGGTAAGAAAGGGGAGAAAATAATCGCTTGTAAATATTAAACTATGAAATTTGCCTTAACTCCACTGCCTTATTTGTTATATATAGTTTTTCTTTTACAACAAAATTTTTCAAAGTTTATTCACATGAGCACAAAGCTCATTTTTTGAGAGAAAGGACTGGAAAAAGCGAGGGCAGAAAATAGCCGTTTATTTTGAAATTCATCTATGAATGTATAAACAATAGATAGAAGATAAATGAAAGTTCAGGATTATTTTTATTACATATCAAAAAAAAAATAAATAAGCAAAATGAATATCACGTACTAATTCGACTCTGGCGCCGTCTTGCGGAACAATTTTTTGTAAACGTTGTTCCCTTGCCAATATATATTCTGAATATGAGCTAAATCGGACCATTAATACGATTTTTAGTAATAAGTTGACTCCAGCGCCATCTAGTGAGTATTAACAAAAAATAAATAAAAAACTAGTAAAGACGGAGCTTCGGCAGGGTACCGAAGCTAAAATACCCCCCTGCGACCATATTGAAGTATATGCGAAGTCATTAAAAAGCTATATATCAAATGTGCAAAATTTCAAGACATTTCTTTAATTTTTGTGGATTTTTAAGAGATTTTACGTTTAAAATAAAGCCACTTTGTATGGGAAGTGGGCGTGGTTTTCATCCGATTTGGCCCATTTTTGAACTCGAACTTTCTTTTTTAAAAACAAACTTATATTTTGAATTTCTTCGCGATAGCTTTCAAATTGCGGCTGTAATCATGTCGACAGACGGACAGACGGACAGATATACGGACACACGCAAATCGACTCAGGAGGGGATGCTGATCAAAAATATATATATTTTTCTATACCTGCACGCCTCCTTCTTGGCGTTACAAACGGAATGACAAAGTTAATATACCCCTTACGCAGTACGCGTTTGGGTATATAAATGAATCAAATCGGTTGAGCCGTTCTCAAGTGATGCGGCAACATACATGCGGCATTTGGCTTTTATATATAAAAAAAAAGAAATGGCCATTTCAGCCCTTGAAAGGACTTTGACCGAGCTTCTTATGATCAATTGTGTTGTGCCTGTTGTGAAATATTTGAACACAAATTATCGATAACTGGACCTATAAGTTTTATGCCGACTCCGAACGGCTTATGTTCTCGAGAAGCTTTTCATGACAGTTTTTACTCTCTGAGCTTTGCCATTGTCTGCGGAGAAAAACTTTCTGTGCCAGGTGGGATTTGAACTAGGGTTCGCTGGCGTATGGGCCACGAACTCTACCCACTGCGCCACGGCCGCCACTGACTATAATGGAAAGTAATAAATGTATTCAAAACTTTTATTTAACCCTTTGTTTGACATCGCGGTCATTGCCATTGTCCTTTCCAGATTTCCGGTAGCGGGACATCACCAAGTGGTAACTCCATTCTGAGTTTCAATGTTCTGTGATTTGTACTTCTAAAGCTGTTCAATATCAGAAATTTTGCTTAAATGGGCAGAGCAACATCCCCTTGTCCGATTCCCGCGGAATTTTTCTATTGCAAAGACATTAAAAAGTGGTAGCTCCATTCTGAGTTTCAATGTTCTGTGATTTTTACTCCCAAAGCTATTCAGTATCAAAAATTTGGCTTATACGAGGGCCGTTTGATAATGCAGTGAAATTATTAATTTCTCGCGTATTGACTTTAAATGCAACACTGATCTTGTCAACTTATATCTGTTAATAGACTGCTACTGCCAAAATTTCGCTCGCTGCGACTCTTAGTTTGTGTTTGGCAGCCATTAACAGCAGATGATCTTGTGCAAATACGCAAAAAAGTTAATTTCGTGTGCTCATCAAGCATTATTTTTTGCACAAAAAAACCAAAAAAACCAGCCAAAACAAGGAAAGGCTTGATAAATTCTTCGGGAACTCTGCACCATCCATTAGAATGATTCACAAGTGGTTTACTGAATTCCGATGCGGTCGTACAAGCACAAGTGGCGCTGAACGTTTTGGACGCCCAAATGAGGTCACCACACCAGAAATGGACACTAAAATTCACGATATCGTGTTGGTCAATCGCAGAGTTAAAGTGCTCGAGATTGTTGAGGCCGTAGGCATCTCGACGAACAGGTGTGGAACATTTTGCGAAATCATTTGGATGTGAAAATATTATCCGCAAGATGGGTGACGCATTTGCTCACTCTCGACCATAAATGCGATCATGTGACTGATTCAAAGGCGTGTTTGGCGATGTTGAACAAAGATAAGAAGGATTTTTTCCATCGATTTGTAAACGTGGACGAAACATGGATCCATCACTACTCACCAGAGACAAGAAACAGTCGAAACAGTGAACTTCACCGTGCTCCGAACGTGCTCCGAAGAAGGCGAATCGGCCGGAAAGGTTATGGCGACAATATTTTGAGATGGACGCGATCGAATCTGTAATGACGCCACCTTCCACCGACAAGAACGATCAATGGCGAATACTATGCAGCCGAATTGTACCGTTCCAACGACGTTTTGAAAGAGAAACGTCCCCATTTGGCGAGGAAAAAATTGCTCTTCCATCAAGACAATGCACGCGTTCACACATGCCCAGCTCCCATGGCAAAATT
The DNA here is from genome assembly GCA_914767935.1 of Coremacera marginata. Lineage (NCBI taxonomy): Eukaryota > Metazoa > Arthropoda > Insecta > Diptera > Sciomyzidae > Coremacera > Coremacera marginata. Next base: position 99,972,271 of record OU612043.1, read on the forward strand.
CCATGAATTGAAATACGATTTGCTTCCTCATCCTGCATATTCTCCAGATTTGTACCCCAGCGACTATTTTCTGTTTCCAAACCTGAGGAAATACCCCGGCGGAAAGAGATTCACCACCAGAGAGTGGTGGAACCAACTTCCGAAAACGTATTTTTTGGATGGGATCAACGTTGGGGATGGGAACGTTGAACGAAGTGTATCGAGCTAAAAGGAGACTATATTGAGAAATAAAGCTTTTTTTTGCCGTAAAAATCATCCCTTGTTTCATTTTTCACTGAATCATCAAACGGCCCTCGTATGTTATATGTTTTATAAGTTTTCTATTAGAAAGACATCATCAAATGGTAATTCCATTTTGAGTTTCAATGTTCTGTGACTTTTACTTTAAGAAAAAACTGATTTTTAGCTTTTTTATATGAGAAATCGTATGGGCGAAAGGGGATGAAATATATCGAGAACTACACATCCGATGCTGTACAAATAAGTTTTAAAACCCGTGCCATGACTGCACGTGCCCTAAACAATTTGAACAACACCATTGGAACGGCTCAGGAGTGATAACGTAACATTCGGACACTATTAAAATTTTATATACAGAGGTAGTCAGAAATATTAACACATTGCTAATCATTTTTATTAAATTATTATTAATTTTATTAAATTTAAATATAATTTTAATTCTTTATGTTCTTTGCATACTGCAAGGAATTCAACAACAAAAACTTAATTTGCAAACTATTTCCAACAACAAAAAAGTTGTTCTCTTTCTTATAAACACGTAATTGAGCAATGTGTAAATGTGAGTACCTCTGTGTATAGAAGAGATAGATGTTTTATTCTGATATTTGTGCTGATCAATAAAGATCATATTTTTTAACATATAAAAAAACGATCGGTAGAAAAGAAACTTCTAACCAAAAAAAAAAGTTGTGAGATTGCTTATTTATTTTATATACATTGTTTTTCTGTCCAGCACTAAATAAACTAAACTAAATAAATAGTACGAGTAAATTGAAATATTATTAACCCATTAAGCCCTGCGGGTGCGAAAAAGCACCACGAAAAGACATATTCTTAAAAAGTCATAGCTTAGATTTAGTAAAAGATATCGACCATCTTATTTTTGCATTGAGGAGAAGAGGGCTGAGCCGAATCCGAACGGCTTGGCTTATGTTATCAAAAAGCTTTTCATGGCAGTTTTTACTCTCTGAGGTTTGCCGTTGTCTGCAGAGAGGTGACGGCCTAACAGAAAAATTAATTCAATTGAAAACATTTTCTGTGTCAGATGGAGGATTCCAACCTGGGTTCTCTGGCGTAAGAGTCACACACTCTACCCACTACGCCACGGCCTCCATATTGTGAACATACGTCGCTTTTAACCAGCTAATCATTTAAAATCAAATTAAAATGTAAGGAAACGTCAGTCACAGAGTTGCATTTTTCTGTGGTACTTTGCTACTCAAATCTACTCAAGGGTTTGTGTGTTGCAAAAGAGCTAACGAGTAGCTAATTAACATCAAATGTATTTGTTTTTGTTTATATCTAATTTATTTATTTACCCATCCGCCAGACCAGTTGTCCTTCATCGTGAATACCACTAATATTAACAATCGTGTTAAATGAAAAGATCTTCTTTGTCTGTACAAAGCTTTTCTGACATTAGCAAGAAAACAAAACAGAAGTTGACTCTGCCCCTTATAGCCAAGACTCAATCCAATACACTGCCATCAAAAAAAAAAATTGAACTACTATTAACTTGGAAACTCCGAAAACAGTTATGCTTTTTAATCTTACAGAAATTTTGTTGTTACAATCACGCTATCTTGGTTTTCAAAAGAAAAACAAAGGCTGAAGGCCTTGTATCATTTGAAGTGTAGACATAAACCGTATGAGAAATTTAGTTTATACAGCGTCTTGATATCAAAAACAATAAATTGATGGCACTGCCTGCTACACATTTGTGGCAACACTCTGAGCCACCTACGAGTCACTTTCCACACTAAGGGATTGACATAAAAAACCGATATGGCAACACGCCTTTTTGACTTATTCTTACTTTTCTACGATGTATTTAATTATATAAATAAATTGAAAAGTTAATAAAACATAAACTCTACTTAATAACATTAAAGTACACTATAATACAAAATACATCTGTAAGGAAGTATTAAACAGAAGGTTGCAAACACAAACTTGTAGGCCGGCGAAGTGGCATTTCATACAAATTTTTGCGACACACAAACACAAAATTGTAGGCCAGCGAAACGGCATTTCTTACGTATTTTCTCGACACACAAGCACACGTTCTTTCTAGGAATTTGAAAATAAGCATAGAGCGAAAATTTTTTAAAAGGTTATGCAAGACGGTCGTTACGATTTGCGTTCAAGAGGGATACCTTCAAGTGACGAGGATTTGAACTTCCACAGCGAAATGGCCCAACTAAATGAGGAAGTGAAACAGCAACTGCAAACGGTGCAGAAAAGTATCGAATCGCTTCAAAATGTGTATGCACCAGCAATTTCACGTGGCAACTGGCAACGCATGCACGTTCCACATTTCAATACAGAAAACCCCCAGCTATGGTTTGCTAACTAGAGCAATTATTTCGACTTAGTGACATCAATAACGACACCGACAAATTTGACTGGGTAACTATACATATCGGGCAAGTTACGTCAGTTCCCTGTAGGAAAATCAACTAATTTAAAAGTAGTTGATAAAGTAGTTTTTTGTCAACCACAACTAGTTGAAATTCTGACTTTTTTCCATAGAACGAACTAACTTATTTTGAATGGTGATGTCCGCTAAATAAGTCAATTGACTTTCGTCTGCATATATTTTCAACTACTTGTTAAATTAGTTACATTTAAATTATTTTTTTAATTGCTTTTAAATAACTAATTGAAAACTATTACTGATGGCCTAAAGTTAATAATATTTGATGAAATAACATGGTTAAATATATATAAACTTGTAATCTAAAAAAAATTTGCAATTAAAACATGTCAACATCAGAGTAGTTGCCGCCTTAATATAATTAAAAGTAGTTCATATACTGGTTTATTTTAAATTAGTTTTTTAATTAGTTGTTTTTAAAAACAAGTTAGTTTGTTCCTATAGGGTTACGCAACCAATCCCATCCAATCGTTTATCTATCTATATATATAAAAATGAATGTATGTATGTGGGTATGTGGGTATGTGGATATGTGTGTATATCACGTATAGACTCCAAAACCGCCGAACCAAACTTAATGAAATTTTTAGGGATACTGAAGCAACATTCTGGAAGTGTTCCTGTGAAGTTTGGTGTTGGTTGGACAAGGGGGTGTGGTACCTCCCATACAACTCAAATTGGCTCTATCGCCCACAAACCAAAAAAGAATGCTATATATCAGAGTTTTAATCATGTAAAACTAAAATTTGGTAATTTTGTGCAGATGGTTTCTTCCGGTGACTGTACAAAAAATGGGCGTGGTCACACTATATCTACGCCCACTTTTCAGCAATTGTTTTAATTCCTGGATGTTCAAGTTTTGATAGTGAATCTTGGTATGCAGGTACAATGGATACAAGTGGGCTATGTAAATATAAACGTTGTCACGCCCACTTTTACCGCCCAAAAATCAGTAAAAATGCTTTATATCAGACGGCTTTTGCCGTAGAAGACTAAGACTTGATAATTTAGTTTATATGATTACTCTCGGCCAATGTACAAAAAAGTGGGCATGGCCGCACTATATCTACGCCCACTTTATCGAAATCATGATTATTCCTGAGTTGTACACGTTTTGATAGTGAATCTTGGTATGCAGGTTCTATAGGTCCTAGTGGCAGTCACTACAGAAATATAAATGTTGTCACGCCCAGTTTTACCGCCCACAAATCAGTAAAAATGCTTTATATCAGACGGCTTTTGCCGTAGAAGACTTCGATTCGGTAATTTAGTTCGTATGGTTACTGTCGGCCAATGCACAAAAAATGGGCATGGCCGCACTATATCTACGCCCACTTTATCGAAATCATGCTTATTCCTGAGTTGTACACGTTTTGATAGTGAATCTTGGTATGCAGGTGCTATGGGTCCAAGCGGCAGTCACTATGTAAATATAAACGTTGTCACACCCACTTTTTCCGCCCACAAATCAGTAAAAATGTTTTATATCAGACGACTTTTGCCGTAGAAGACTAAGGTTTGGTAATTTAGTTCATATGGTCACTGTCGGCAACTATTAAAATGGGAGTGGTCGCAACACATCTACGCCCACTTTTCGAAATCATGCTTATTCCTGGATGTACACGTTTTGAAAGTAACATTTGACATGCCGGTGCTCTAAGTGGCTGTCAATATATATATATATATAAAATTTGCCACGCCCACTTGTACCACCCACAAAAAACACAAAACGAAATGGCCAATTTCAGCCCTTGAAAGCACTTTGACCGAGCTTCTTATGATCAATTGTGTTGTGGAATGTTTGAACACAAATGATCAAGAACTGGGGTGAAATCGGCTAAGGTGATAGTTGACAGTCGCTGTTTTGACTGTCGTTGTTGAAAACAACACCTAAATAACTGTCACAAAAAATCAATAGGAAAAATGTGATTGCCAATTTGATAATAACCTTACGTGGAGCAAAAGCGATGATTTGAATTGTCAAATATCAATTATCACTTTAGCCGATTCCATCCATGGATCTACATGTTTTATGCCGACTCCAAACGGCTTATGTTTTCAAGAAGTTTTTCATGGCAGTTTTTATTCTCTGAGGTTTGCCATTGTCTGCAGAGAGGTGACGGCCAAACAGAAAAATTAATTCAATTGAAAAACTGTCCGTGTCAGGTGGGATTCGAACCAGGGTTCTCTCGCGTATGGGCCACACACTCTACCCACTACGCCGCGGCCACCACTTGGTTTTTTTTTACCTACAAGTTAATAGAACTGCTATAAATCAGACGATTCTCATCGTTAAATACTGAAATTTGGTAATTAAGTTCATACGCTTACTCTCGACAGCTTTGCAAAACATGTGCATGGTAACACTATATCTGTGCCCACTCTTCAGAAATAATTTTATTTAATTTATTTATTAACTTATTTATTAATGTACTATAGTTAATTACAATTTAAAAATTATAACTAAGTAAGCACTAGCTGCCAGGGCTATTGGTTAGAAATAATTTTAATTCCTGAGAAGTGAACGTTTTGATAGTCAAACTTGGTGTGTAGGTGCTATGGGTCAAAGTGGCGGTCATTTTATATATAAATGTTGCCACGCCTACTTTTAACGCTTACAAATCCATATCAGAGTTTTTTTACAGTAAATGACTAGAACTTATTAGATTAGTTCATATGGTTACTGCCAGAACCCTTAAAAAAATGGGCGTGTCGCACTTTATCTACGCCGACTTTTCAGAAATCATTGTAATTTCTGAGCTGTACGCGTTTTGATAGTGAAACTTGGTATGTAGGTGCAATGGGACCTAGTGGCGGTCACTATATATATAAATGTTGCCATGCCTACTCTTTCTGCTCATCTATCTATCTGTAAAAAATGTATGTATGTATACTAAGGCTCCTCATAAAAAAAGGTGTTCAGGTCGGTTCCTCAAAATAATGCTTTATGTTATGATGATTCCCCAAATATTTCGACTGTAGCGATAGCCATCCGTGAGCTGGAAGGGTTTGAAATAAAAAAAATAAAAAAAAAGAAATGGCCATTACAGTCCTTGAAAAGAATTTGACCGAGCTTCTTATGCGTGCGTGTTGTGAAATGTTTGAACACATATGATCGAGAACTGGATCTACAAGTTTTATGCCGACTCCGAACGGCTTATGTTCTCAAGCAGCTTTTTATGCCAGTTTTTACTCTCTGAGGTTTGCCATTGTCTGCAGAGAGGTGACGGCCGAACAGAAAAATTAATTCTATGGCATACAAGAAACGCACCTCAACCAGTAAGCCACAGAATGGTTTCACGTAAAAACTTCAAAACCGATAAGCCAATTTTTATACCAAAGCGTTTCTGTGAAGTCTGGTGCCGATCATAAAAGGCACCTTAAATACACCTAAAATTTTCGATTTCGAACAGTTTTGGAATTATAGGTCGCACAACCTCGGAATTCAGTATTCGACCTCAATTTACACATGCCGTTCCACAAGTAACATTTTATGGGTGTTGGACGAGGGGTGTGGTACTTTTTCCGTACCCAAAACTTTCAGTAAAGCTTTCGAAATAAGTCACACATCAATGAAACTCGGTAAGAACTTACTATAAAAGCATAGCTTCACTAAAGCTACGACCACTTTTAGGGGATAAAGTTCTATAAAAACCCAAACCAAATAAATTAGTTTCAGTTCAAATAAATAAATGAACATTAAGTGAAATTAAACCAAACCAAATAAATTAAGTACAACAAAATATAAGCAAACATTAAGTGAAATCAAACCTCAAAAAAAAAAAAAAAAAAGAAAAAAAATCAATCAAAGTTTCAAGCAATTTTTCAACATTAAATCTAAATTTAATCAAAGTTTCAACATTGATTTTGAGTGAACTGAAATTCAACTAAGTTTTTAAAAAACAAAGGAAAGTGGAAATGTCGTTCACATTAACAGCAAACGACGTAATCAAAGACGTCCAACGAATACACGAATACCGTGGAGACAGGACATATGCCCTAACATCGTTCCTAAGAGAAGTGGATACTTTGCTACCAATGCTCGACAGTCAACCTGGAGCGAAAAACTACGTTTTCAAGAGGGTCATCATGAACAAAATACAAGGACCAGCTCTAGACGTCGTAAGGACACTCGGAACAGAAGCATCGTGGAACCAAATAAGAGCAGCACTCATCCAGAACTTTGGGATCCAGCAATCTTACCATAACTTATATCAAAAAGTCTTCGCAGCTAAAAATCATAACGTAAGAGATTATTTTATGTATTTAAAAAACACCTTATCCAAATTAAATGAGAAATTCGAGTATGATCAAGATAAACCTCCCGAGCTTAATCCTATTAATAATGAATCCATAGTTCTTAAGACATTTTTAAATAACTTAGATACAAATTTTGCTTCTATAATACCAAATAAAAATATATCTAGCCTCAGAGAAGCATTCACCTTACTGGAAACTAATGGCTTAATTCGAATCGAAAATATAAATCCTAATATACAAAGAAATAGACAAAATCCTAGGAACAATTTTAGTCGTTCGCAAAATCAACCCCAAGAAAATTACGGTAATGCAAATAATCAACCATAAAACAACACATATAGAACTAGTAGACCTGTAAATAATTCAGGATTAGGATACAGTAACCAAAATACAAATTTACAAACATCATATAATAACTCAAGACAAACAAACCTAAATAGGAACTATTTCGAAAGACCACAACACAATTATAGAAATACAGGGTTATAACGAAATACATCATACACTGGACAAATTAAAACCAACCGAAGTGCACAAAGTAACGAACCAATGGAGGTGGGCCATTTACAATCCCAAGACGTAAAATTTCTCATGAACCCGACGGTACGAATTTACCGATAATAGAAATAACGATAAATCAAGACAAGATTATGTGCTTAATTGACTCCGGATCAACCACTTCATTACTTAACGAAAATTCATTACCTCAGTATCCGCGAATCCCATTAAAAGAACCACTTACATGTAGATCAATTAATGGCATAATTACAGTCTCACACGAAATAATAACTGAATTTCCTAAAGAATTTAACGAAAGAGCATTTATTGCCTGGAAATTAATTAAATTCAAAGGGAGACAGTTTGACGCAATTATTGGACAGAATTTATTAGGACCACTAGGAGCAATTATTAACATGGAGAATAATACATTGACAATTAACAATAGTTTTATCAAATTTGTCGGTTCTTGCCCATACCAGACCGAAGAAATTCATCAATTAGAGCCTATTACAAATGAAATATCCGGACACAAAGACTTATTTAAGGACCTTAACCCCGAAGAGAGAAGGGAATTAGCGCAAATAATCACATCTAATAAAGACCTTTTCTATCACGAAGGTGACCAATTAACTAGTACTTTCGTTGTACAACACAAAATAATAACTACAGTTAATACTGCAATATATTCCAAAATATACAGATATCCACAAATACACGAACAAGAGATAAAAACACAAATCAATGAAATACTTAACCAAGGCATTATTAGGGAAAGTAATTCACCTTATAACAGCCCACTGTGGATTGTTCCGAAGAAAACGGACAATTCGGGCAAGAAAAAATGGAGAATTGTAATAGACTATAGAAGACTCAACGAAATAACAGTCGACGCCAAATTTCCCATACCCCACATAGACGGAATTTTAGACAAACTCGGACGAGCACAGTACTTTACAACACTGGACCTAGCTAAAGGCTTTCACCAGATACTGGTAAAAGAAGAGGACAGAAAAAAACAGCGTTTTCTACACCACTAGGGCATTATGAGTATATCCGTATGCCATTCGGTTTAAAGAATGCACCATCCACTTTCCAGCGGATGATGAACCATGTCCTAAAGGACTACATAAACACTATCTGCCTCGTATACATGGACGATATACTCATTTTTAGCACATCCATGAAAGAACACACCGACAGTATAAATAAAATATTAAACAAACTTAGAGAACATAATCTAAAGATACAGTTCGACAAATGTAAATTTTTCGCGAAAGAAACACACTTTCTGGGTCACGTTTTAACACCCCAAGGAGTCAAACCCAACCCTCGAAAGATCGAAGACATCCTAAAATTAAAAGTACCTTCTACACCCAAACAAATAAAGTCATTTTTAGGCGCCACTGGTTATTATCGCAAATTTATAAGAGACTACGCAAAAGTAGCACAGCCAATGACTAAGTACCTAAGAAAGGGAACAAAGTTAAATATAAACGACCCAAATTACATTAACGCTTTCGAAAAACTTAAGCACATTCTTACAGAAGACCCAATTTTAAAATATCCCGACCTTAATAAAACGTTCAAGTTAGTTACAGACGCTAGTAACTTTGCCATAGGTGCAGTATTACAGCAAGATAAACATCCAGTCTGCTATGCAAGCAGAACTTTAAATGACCACGAACGCAATTACTCAACAACAGAAAAGGAACTCTTAGCCATAGTTTGGGCTACCAATTATTTTAGACCATACCTACATATATGGTAACAAATTTATTTTATTGACTGACCAGCAGCCACTTAAATGGCTGTATGCTAAATCAAACGGTAAGGATATTAATCCGCGGTTACAAAGATGGCTCCTGAAATTAGGTGAATATAATATGAACATACAGTGGCTCACAGCTTATTTTATGCACTGTAAATTTACGAGTTTATAGTGCTATAAAAAAAAACCAATGAGAAAATGATAAAATTTTCAATGCAGATTTTTATACATATGTTTAGCAAAAGCACCAAACGAAAAAAAACAACAAAAAATCGACTCACTCTCCCTACCAGAGATAAAAACAAACAAAGCAGTAGAACTGAAGATCACAGCTTATTTTATGTATGCATTTTTTTTCTTTGTTCTATCCAACTGTAACTCCGATTAACGGTTGTTTGTTTTTCTTTATGCGCGAAATTATGTCTGTATTGTATATAATACTAAATTATAAAAGTTGACCAGCGAAATTGTGAAAGACTTAGGTAAATCCTGCTGTGCTGAAACTGTCCGCCGAGTGCTGCGCAAACATGATTTCAATGGTAGAGTTGCTAGGAAGAAGCCGTTTATAAATATCAGAAATAAGCAAAGAAGACTCGCCTTTGCCAAGGAGCATATAACTCGGACTTCAGATTTCTGGAACAGCGTCATCTTTGCAGACGAGTCAAAATTTAATATTTTTGGCTCGGATGGCATGAATTATGTCTGGCGAAAACCAAATACCGAGCTTCAAAATCAAAATCTTAAAGCCACGGTAAAGCATGGTGGCGGTTGCGTGATGGTATGGGCATGTATGTCCTCAGCTGGAGTAGGAAATTTAGTTTTTATCGAAGAAACGATGAATAAGACTGTTTACCTAGACATATTGAAAAAAAATTTGCTCCAAAGCTCCGAAAAATTGGGAATACGTCATAGTTTCCGTTTTTATCAGGATAATGACCCCAAACATAAGTCGGCGATTGTGCAGTCTTGGCTAATTTGGAACTGTCCACACTTAATGGCACCACCGGCACAGAGTCCTGATATGAACGTGATAGAGAATCTATGGGCACTTTTAGACAACAACATCAGAAAACATCAAATATCTAGCAAGGAGCATTTAAAAAAAGTACTTCTAGAGGAGTGGAGCAAAATAACTCCAGAACCACTCAAAAATTGGTAGATTCGATGCCAAAAAGATTAAATGATATTATCAAAGCCAAAGGCTACCACACTAAATATTAAAATTATGTTTAAATTTATATAAACAGTTATTTTTTAAGATTTATGCAAACTGCATAAAATAAACTGTGACATGAAATTCCTTAGTACTTTTTGTTTTTACCTTCAAAGTTTAAAAAAAAAACTGTTTTCGAAAAAAAAGTTCCTATTTAAAAATAAATATGTTTATGTATCAAATTGCATTTAATTTTTGTTTGTATCGCACGAAGTTTTTATTTGAGGACTCGGTAAGTTTTAAAATGAACTTTGCATAAAATAAGCTGTGAGCCACTGTAGATTACATAAATTGGCTCAGAAAACAAAATAGCTGATTTCTTAAGTAGAATTAATAATGAAACAGACGAAATAAATGCTCTCGACAATAATACGGAAGAACCTTGTAACCAATCCATGCAAAATAATATAGACGATAACGAAAGTATAGATACAATCCACTCTCAAGAGGAGGAACTTAATAATCACATCCCAATATTGGAAACAAAAGTAAACCGTTTCAAAACGCAAATTATTTTAACAGATAACAAAACAAAAGAATTCGAAGTAATACACAAAAACAAAAAAATTTACATTTCCCGCGAAGACCTAGATAGCAACATGTCAGACATTCTAAGAAGACATATTAAAAACGGTAAAGTTGGTATTTTCAGCGAACTTAATTATCCAGAATACAATAAACTTCAGCAATTAATCATAGAACTTTTTGATGGCGTACATTCTATTAAATTCGTAAAATGTTTATACCACGCAAAAGACGTTAACGAGGAACAAGCTCTTAAACAAATAAAAAATATCATAAATTTGAAACAAGACATACAGGAATTAACGAAAATTATGAAGGTCTAAAGAAATCGATCTACTTCCCAAACTTAAAAATTTTAATTCAAAAATTTATAAACAATTGTGATACATGCAATAGGGTAAAATACGATCGAAACCCGATCAAGAATAAATTTAACTTAACAGAGACTCCAAATGATTGTAATGAACTAATTCACATGGACGTCTACACAAACTCAAAATCAAGCTTTCTAACCTTTGTTGACAGATTCTCCAAATTCGCTTCAGCTTTCTACCTCGAGGACAGAAAAATCAAACAATAATAGAAAAATTATGACAGTATAAATCACAGAAGGGACATTTCAAAAAATTAATAACTGACAACGAATTTATTTATTTATTTATTTATTTATTTATTGGCCAAACAAGGCAAGGCAATTTACTTATTCTAACATTATTTTTTTTTTCTCTCTCCTTTCCTTGTTTTTGTGTTTGAAGATATGCAATTCGATGTGGGCGTAATCCGCCCACCTGAATGACATGATTTCAAAAACACGCCAAAAAGGTAGGAAGAAGGGAAAAGGAACTTATATACGAACATATTTTAAAGAATACTTAAAATACGCTAATATATCTTAAGTACTACTTTTAGGGGATGACGGAGGGGGACTAGACCAAGAAGCATAACTCTGTAGGGAGCAGTGCTGGAAAGGACAAATTATTCAGAGTCAAAGAGAGACTTTGAGAGGGTTCGCTTAAATGTGGATTTTGGTATGGATGGTGAATAGTGCTCGCTAATATTATTAAAAATTCTACAGCACCTACTAATAGGTTCATTATTTGCGTAAATAGTGTGGTGAATATATTCATTCAGGAGCTGCGTATGCCTAGTACGTCTCATTGGGTCATTTAGTGTAATTTTGCTGGAGATATATTCGCTATCAATAGCTCCGTTAATAACATCAAATGTGAAACATGAACTCAGTAAAGTTCTTCTTGATGATAGAGGCATCAGAGAGAGGAGCCTGAGTCTTTGTTCATACGGTGGCAAGTTGTTATAGTCACGGGGGTCAAAGATATCTCTTAACGCAAAAAGCAGGAATTGTTTTTGAATGGATTCAATTTTGTCGCTATGAGATTCAAAGGCTGGATTCCAAATGATGCAAGCATATTCAAGAAGTGGTCGCACTAAGGTACAGTATAACGTTTTGGTTACCCACACATTTTGGAATTCTTTAGCACGTCTTCTTATAAATCCCAGCTGTTTATTTGCCCTCGATAAGACTTTATCAAAATGTAGATTAAATCTCAGCTTATTATCTAGGACAACTCCAAGGTCTACAATATGGTTGGTTCTGCTCAGAACAATATTATTAAGGAGGTAACTGCATTCTGGTATCAAGTTCTTACGGGAAAAACTTATCATGCAACATTTCTTAACATTCAAGTGAAGTTTGTTTTGATTACACCATTGCTCAAGGGACAGCAGTTTCGATTGTAGGAAAGTTACATCAACTTCTGATTTAATGATCTTATATATTTTAAGGTCATCTGCGTACATAAGATGGGGAATGTCACAAAGAGTAATAGATAAATCTGAAATGAAAATGTTGAAAAGTATTGGGCCAAGATGACTACCTTGTGGTACACCAGAGGTGACCGGTATTTCATTTGAAAAAATGCCTTGAAATTTAACAAACTGGGATCGTTCGCAGAGATAGGATTTGATCCAATTGAGTAATAAACCGAAAATGCCAAATTTTTCTAACTTCAAAATTAAGATATTATGGTCGACACGGTCAAATGCTTTACTGAAGTCTGTGTAAACTGCATCTACTTTGCGTCCTTTTTCCATTTGATTTAACACATCGGAGACCATGATCATTAGGTTAGTGGTGGTCGATTGGCCCTTCCGAAACCCATGTTGCTGCTCGTTTAAACGGGGATTAACGAGACTCGTCAGCTTATCACATATTATCTTTTCAAATAATTTTGGTATAGCTGACAAGATGGCAATGCCTCTGTAATTTTCAACAGACCTTTTATCGCCACTTTTATAAATAGGTGTCAAATGGGAGATTTTCCAGTAGGATGGAAAAACACCTAAGGATAAGGATTTGTGGAAAAGTATAAATAAGGGAATGGCAAGATTGTTTATACATTGAACTAACAAACTTGGTGGTATGAGGTCCGGACCAGGTCCTTTGTTTGAATCCAGTTCCATGATAGCATTAACAATTTCATCCAGCGTCAGACTGATATTGTTTATAATGTCAGTCGCATTAGGAGAGGGGGAGGAATAGAGACTCTGGGTTGTGGGAGCACAGAAAACTTCTCTAAAGTGATTTGCAAAAAGATTACAGATCTCTTGGAGGTTGGAAGAAATTGTATTGCCTTTAAACAAAGATGAGGGGTATCCAGCTGATTTACGTTTGACATTAACGAAATCAAAAAATTTTTTAGGATCTCTAAGAATTTTTTCTCCAATAAGGTTGGTATAAGTTCTATAAGCATCATTTGATTTTATAGAGAACTCATTGTAGAGCTCTTCGTATCTCATTTAGATTTCATCGCTTACATTTACGCCTTCCTTAATGAATTTGTATAGCTTGTTTCTTTGGTTTCTTATATGTCTGAGACTTTGGTCAAGCCATGGTTCTGAAAGTTTATTTTTTTTCTTTATCTTAGGCACAAAATTTTCAATACTTGTGAAAAGGCGTTGGTAGAAAAGTGAAATAGCACTATCTATTTCCAAATTTAATAGATCGTTCCAGTTATAGGCATTCAAATCAATTTTTATACTGTCATAATCGGCATTAAGAAAGTCGAACACAATTGTGTTATTAAATGAGGTGGTAAAAGACATGTTGTTACTAGGAAATTCAACAGTTAAAGCAGTGTGGTGGAGTGTATTAGAAAATAAGTGTTGTTGCTACAGCCTGAGTAGTTGCAGTAATCTTTATTTCATCATACGAATTAGCAAAGACTAAATCCAACCAGTTGCCGTTCCGATTTGGGGATTTAAAAGTATCAACATCCAAAACTTCTTAAGAAATGAAGACATTGAACTACATTTAGCAAAACCAAACAATCACACAGGCAATGCGGACATAGAAAGGCTTCATAGTACAATAAGCGAAAAAATTAGAATACTAGGAATCGAAAGACGAGATCTCACCATCAAAGACAAAATGAGTAAGGCTATCGAATACTACAATAATAGTTTCCACTCTGTTATCAAGGAAAAACCCAAAAACGTTTATGAAGGAAAATGTAATAAGATCGACATACTCAATAATATACGCAAAGAAAAAGAAAAATACTTTAACAAGCACAATAGAAAACGAGAAGAATACACAAGAAAGAGCCAAAATTCAAGAAATTAAACTCATCAAATATCCATACAACAAATATTAAAAGACAAAATAAATTTGCAGGTACACTGGATCCTCAAACTATTCCTGTTAATGATGACCTAGACTCTGGCGCAGGGACAAGTAACAGTAGAACAAATAGAAACCGATAAAGGGTATGTTGAATTACAGACAGGAGATGTAGACATCGTTAAGAGCTACATCACAATTCTTCATATTGTAAATCCATCGGAAATATCACTTATGCTAGACGAATTCGAAGCAAATATTAAACAAGCAAACCTACAAACAAAACAAGCAACACTAAATTTACAAATTAACTTCATTAGAAATAAAATCAAAACTCTTACTTCACATACAAAAAAGAGGCCTTATAAACCTAGTAGGAACAGTACAAAAATGGCTTTTCGGAACAATGAATGACGATGACCGACAAGATATAGAGCAACATCTCAACACGATAGACACAAATAATCACAATGCCATACAAAATCTTAACAAACAAATTTACATTAATACAAATTTCAACAAAACATTTTATAAACTGAAACAAATCATACAACACGATCGCGATATAATTACAGCAAGGCTTAATTCAATAGAAAACTCATACACTAAAATACACAACGAAATTTTATATATAGACTTCGCCTTAAAAATAAAAATATTTCAAGATTTAGAAATATACGTAGAACACATACAAGACAACATTGCAGCAAGTGGACTAGGTGTACTTCACAGTAACATACTCACAGACGAAGAAATTACAAACTATAACATAGATGCTCAAAAATTACAAAATATTAAATTAGCATCACTCGTCGACACTAATAATAACATTATCTTCGTTATTAAAATCCCCCAAGAAATAGTTACACTACCGAAAACTCTATTAATGCCATTAGCAGACGCCAGTAGCTTCGAACTAATCCAGAATATGTTATAAAACATGGTAGCGAAACCTTTGAGTATGAAAACCAAAGAGACTTACAACACTTAAAAAATTATAATAATTGTTTAGCTAAAAAGAATTGTATAAAAATCTTTAATAACGCATCAGAAATAATAAATATTAATCAAGGTATAATCGTTGCAAAGAATTTTTATAACACTACCATAACAAATGACTGTAATAATAAAAACACAAAACTTAAAGGAAATTACTTAATTCATTTTAATAATTGTACTATTCAAATAAATAATAAAAATTTCACTAGCAAAACGAAAACATTTAAATATAGCATTGTACTACCAAACAACTTATGAAAATATGAAAAATATAAATAAAAAACTTATATTTGATGACATTGTACTAAAACAAATAGAAAATATCGACTTTATAAAAGAAATTAATTACCAAAAGAAACAAAATTATATAAATCTAATAATATATATTGTATTAGCCATAACTATTATTATTATAAGCAGCCTACTCGGAAAACTTATTTATAAAAATAGGAATATTAAACTTAATATTAAGGCGGTCTTCTCATTCAAAACCCGTTTTTTGGACCCTTTTTAAAAAAATTCTTATTTGAAAACGCAAAGAATAATTGAAAACTTTTTTTATTTATTGTATTACAAAAGGTTCAAAGTAAATAAAAAAATTTTTTTTGCCTCGATACGTGGGCTGTTCAAAAAGTAATGAGACTTCAAAGTTGGTGGTAAAAAAAAAAGGTGTCGTCACGGCGGCCACGATTCCGGGTCTCCGGAGCGTCTGAAATGAAAAAAAAACGGGGTTATAATCAGTATAGATGTAATTCTCGGGTGAACCTCAAGCTTAATTTTGTGATTTTTTTTTGACAAAATGGCGGCCATTCAAAAAAAAAAATTTCAATTTCGGGTTTTTTTTTTGTAGTTTAGTGTAAAAAAAAAATAGTAAAAAATTTTTTAAAATTATGGTCGAGGTTCACCCGAGAATGGTGACAATTCTGCGTCGATTCCACTTTGTTTCATGAAAATCGGTTCAGTTGAACTGGAGATATTATGGCCGCCAGTTCGAAAAACGTGGGTTCGAGATAAACGCGTTTAAAGTTTGAAGTAATTTTTTTGGGGGAAAAAAAAAAAAAATCAAAAATGTTTAAATGCAGTTTTAAAGAGCTGACAATTTTTACTTACAAATATTAGTCGGCGATGCCAGCTCCATACAGGCCACCTTCCTCTTTTTCGTAGAAACTGCTTTCTGCTGCCCTCTCTGCTCTGCGAGCCGTTCTGCCAGCTTTTGATGATGCCGCAGCTCGAGTCTCTGATCGGTTCAATCTGTCTTCATTGCGAGATAGTGCGTATTCGTATGCGTTTTTGCCAATCGCAATACCCATCAAACCCATAATTTTAAGTATGGGTATAAAACCGTCGTTGAAGAGGCACGTTGCAATGAAATTGGCCACTTCGATGGTGCGTGCGCCTGAGTTGATGTGCTTGGGCGAAAGTGACCAAAGAACAGAATTGTAGGACTCATTGGAATTCTGAGTTTCAGATCCAAGACATCTTTCAAGCAAATTATCTGCCGACAGCGCTTCGTAAGCTGGTTTTATTACCTCCATCACCAAATTAAATAGCTCATTTTGATGAAGACCTTGCTTCACAAAAAAGGCTGTATCGTCTAAAGTATTTCGAATTTCTAAAAATCCTTTTAGGGGCATATTCACAACTACCCAAGCTATAAATAAATGCAAAAAAAAAAGTCGAAAAAAAAAACTCGACCAAGGCATTTGTCGTCCATCAAAAAGCCCTTGTGCTAGCCCACTGCATATGGTTGCGAAAAAAACTGGTGGTTGGCGCGCTTGCGGTGATTATCGTAAATTAAATGCGATTACAGTCCCTGATCACTTTCCGATTTCCCACATCCATGATTTCTCGGAAAAGCTTTATGGAAAACGAATTTTTTCTACGATAGATTTAGTTCGCGCATACTATCAGATTCCGATGGTATCAGATGATATTGAAAAAAAAGCCGTATGTACACCTTTTAGATTATTCGAATTTTAATACATGCCATTTGGCTTGAAAAACGCCACACAAACTTTTCAGCGCTTTATGAACAGTATTTTTAAAAGAATCGATTTGTAAAAATGTAAACATTTATATAGACGACATTCTGGTCATGTCGACCTCGGCAGACGAGCATGAAGAACATCTTCATACAGTTTTTCTATACTACGACAAAATGGTTTAACCATAAATGCAAATAAATGCCAAATAGGGAAACAGGAAGTAGTTTTCCTCAGTTACGTCACCCATGTAACGAATTTTAAACGGCCGGACACTTTTTGTGACTTAAGCAGATTTCTCGGGTTCATAAACTATTATCGTCGATGTATTCCACGCGCTTCGGAGCTTCAAGCGCAGCTCAACGAGTACACTCGTAACATGAAGAAAATCGACAAACGCTTAGTTAAATGGACTTCTGAAGCACTTCTAGCTTTTGAAAACTGCTAACGTAAAACGGCTAAATTGTAAGCGCAGTTTAGCCGACGCAACGTAACTTGCACACCCTGCTCCTGATGCTAAACTGGCTTTGGTGTGCGACGCTTCAAATTCTGCAATCGGGGCAGCGCTAGAGCAATTTGTCAATAACACTTGGCAGCCACTTGGATTTTTCTCGAGAAAACTAAGCAATACTGAGAAAAATTATTCCACGTATGATGAGAGAACATCACCTCGCCAATTGCGGCATTTGGGCTTTATATCACAATTTCCAACCTCTATTCTTCATGTCTCTGGAGCTGAAAACGCTGTAGCAGGCGCGCTATCACGTTTAAATGTTATTTCTGTGCCTTCTAGAGTAAATTATGTAGAACTTGCTGAGGGGCAAGCTGAAGATGAGGAGCTGATAACGCTTTTACAAGGAAGCACATCACTTAAGCTACAAATCGTAGATTTTGGTGACAACTCTGTTTACTGTGACGTTACTACTGGGTGTCTACGTCCTTACGTGCCAAAAAAACTATGCTTCAATATCTTCGCATTCTTCCATGGTTTGTCGCATCCGAGTGGCAGAGCTACGCTAAAACACATACGTCAAAAGTATGTGTGGCCATCGATGCGGAAGGATGTCGCAGCCTGGACAAAGACTTGCTTACCGTGCCAGCGTGCTAAAATACATAAACATAATTCTTTTTTACCCAAAAAAAAATAGACATGCCCGACTATCGTTTCGATCATGTGCACCTCGACATTATCTTAATGCCACTTATCAACGGATTCCGGTACTGTTTGACGATGATTGATAGGTTTTTGCGTTGGCCAGAGGCTGTTCCGCTGAGGGAAATCTCGGCTGAAACTGTTGTTACAGCATTTTGGACCAACTGGATTGCTAGATTCGGGTGTCCTAAGACCGTGACCACTGACCAAGGAACTCAGTTTGAATCATTATGTTTTAAAGCGCTTGCGAAACTGGTTGGATGCAAACACATACACAAAACTGCATATCATCCGTAATCAAATGGGATGGTAGAGTGCTGGCTCTACTCAAGTCGGATTTGATGTGCAATCCGGCAACTCCATGGACAGATCTGTTGCCAACAGTTTTACTTGGGTTACGAACTTGCTATAAAGAAGATCTAAACGCGTCTACAGCAGAAATGTTATACGGTAGACCATTACGGATACATAATGAATTTTTTTAAGACATGGATAATCCTATCCACCCAAATATTTTGTTGAGAAGTTACGAGAGCACATGCGCCATATACGTCCAGCACCTGCTGCACAAAAAGTATTTTCGTTCTTAAAAACTTGTACGACTGTTCGCATGTACTTATTAGAACAGATGCAGTTCGACAACCGTTGGAGCCACCTTATAGAGGGCCGTACAAGGTAATTGGTCGTCCAACAGATAGAGTGTTCACTCTGAAAATTAACGAAAAAGAAGTAGCGGTCTCAACTGATAGACTGAAACCAGGATCAGAAGAAACTTTGCAATTGAAACCAGTTCCACAGACATACGAGAAGAAAAGCCGTGTTCCATTGTTGACTCAACCGTGACATTGTCATTGAAGGAGGAGTACATCGAAATTCAAATCACTTCAACACAACAGTGCTAAAGAAAGTTCGCTTTAAAAGTTAACTACTATAACCAAGAAAACTACAAGAACATAGGTTTGTTCCAGTATTGCCAGAGAGACGAACCGAAATGTACCACTATTTGTATGAAAATTTATCACTTTCGGAGAAAATTTACATTTAAAAAAAAAAAAATCAATAATTATTAAATGATTAACAACCGTTATAATTTTTTTTTTAATTATAATATATTTATATATGCAATAACAATTCATATTTTCAGTAATAAAAATGTATACTGCGCACATCAAATAAAATTTTATACAAAATTTTCGAGCTGTGCATATGACTATAATGCACCGAAAACTTGAAATCTCGTTTTAGTGCTGCCGATCGCTCAATGCCCAAAGCACTTAGGAAATATTGGCCCATTTTACTTTTTTTCTATTTTTGATATCAGTAACCAATGGAAAAATGCGTTCTACTTCTGTGTTAGAATGAAGTTTGGATACTTAATTTAATATATTTGGTAAAGCAATAAGATTTAATAAATATTTTCTGTTGTTAATATCTAAAAACTGCATTACTGAATTTTTGACATTTCTGAAAAGGTAGCTTTCAAAACATTTGCTTACTTCTTATTCCGTGGTCTATTTCAGCAAATTTCTTAGTATTGAAGTTAAAAGTCGCAGCAACTCAAAAATTAAAATATGCACAAAATGCTGATGCCAGGCTACTTGCAAATAAATATTGCTTAGAGAGGTAGCAGTGCTCCCAATAACTTAAAAAATTTACAAGTCGAGAAAATAATTATTTTTGCAAAATTTATCACTTTTGGCAAAAAATTAGATTTTTTACCCCTTAATAGGGGAAAAAATTTGCCAAAAAATACCTCATTAAGGGAAATTTACCTCAATCTGGCAATAGTGGTATGTTCACTTACTTTGCTTATTGGGAGAGAGTAAAAGAAGAATTGAGAAAAGTATTGAAAAAAAGAAAACAGAAAACTAGTAGAAACTTGCAAATTAACAGCTGATCAGATCCCTATGCGGTTCTTGATGCTGTAATAAAAGGTTATATAAATATTATTGAAATAATTTCTTGTGTCACACCAACATTAAAATTTGTACTTATGTTACATTTTCCACAATATCACAAATATTTCTTTTTCTGTCCATTTTCATAGGAAATCC
Organism: Coremacera marginata; assembly: GCA_914767935.1. NCBI lineage: Eukaryota > Metazoa > Arthropoda > Insecta > Diptera > Sciomyzidae > Coremacera > Coremacera marginata. The sequence goes on from OU612043.1 coordinate 99,993,043, forward strand.
ACAAGAAATAACTTTTGACAGCTTGTTTTTTTTTTACTGCAACTTCTTGCAAGTACAGATTTTTCTAGCAGAAACTTGAAGCCAGTGTGACCAGAAGTTTTTTGTAGAAATATGCATTTTGTTAAAAAAATATATGCTAAATTTTCCACTTACAATTTTAATATCAAAAAAAAAAAATATTCCACTTTCAATTTTAAAGATACATAGAAACAAAATTGATTACAGATATAAAAGAAACACAAAAACTAGTTTAAAAACATTTATTTGTTGATTATTATCAGACTTTATAACTTAGAATAATCTGAATTTATAAAACATAAGTTAATACTAAAAAAATTATCAGTTCATTTGTACTTTACAAGTCTTTTCAAGAATTATATTCTCTTAAAAATAGTTACATATCTTTTTTCAAACAGAGAGAACTTCATTTTTAAGACACAAACAAATAGGTGTTTTAAATATAGTCGCTTTAAATCTAAAAGGCCTTAACAACATTTTTATTTTTTTAATTTTTATACGATTTAAAAGCCATCCTTTGGACAAATATCCAAAAATAACTATTTTATGAAAAAAATTTAGAAGGAGAAAGGACGTCTTTTAAATATAATATATGTGCTATTTTAAATTGTTTTTGGCTTCTCCTATAAAAAATTATTATAATATAAATTTATATAAAATTTATATTAAAATATAAATTATTATTATATAAATTATTATAAAAAATAGTCATTTATTATTCAAATAGTGATTTTATAATCTTTGTGAATTCTGGGGAATATGGGAATATGAAAAATATTCAATTTTTTATGCTGTATATTTTTAAAAAAAAAAAAAAATATGCTTTTCGAAGGCAAAATATGCCAAAGTGTAATATATAATATTCCACTCTGGTTATTTTTGGTTATATATTTTTCGCTCTTGTTGTCTTCTCTCGTTGCAAGTTTTTCGAGTACGTGAATCAGGGATGGAAATATAGGCACAATTGTGCTTTTTGTTGGGGCCACTTTCAAGATTAGACGGCACTTTATGCACGTGCCTTCTCATTTCGGCACTATTTCAATATTTCAGAATTAAAAAATTTTCAAGTTGCATGTTACCGTTATTAAAGTAATTTTAAACACCCTGTATCTCACTTCGACATTTCGTTTTCATTTTCGTTACTAACTACTTGAACATAATTATTTGCAAAAAGCTACACCCATTTGCTATAATGGTACTAAAAAATGTGAAAGTGTTTTTAAAAATCATGGGAAAAGTATGTATTTTATAAATAAAATCAAGAAAATAGTAACAAATAATACTTTTTAGTTGGCTTATTCGACAGGCAAAGAATGCCAAGACAAATCTGCGGCAAGAAGAGGATAAGAAAGAGGAATCGAAAGAGGAATCGGTTAAACTTGTCGCTTGAAAATCCAACAAATATCAAATCATATTTCGGCAGGAGTGTAAAAATAAATAAAGCTAGTTAATTGAGGATACCTCTCTTAAGTAAAGAAAAAAATGTTAAGTCAACAATGTGCAAAAAAAGTGATTTTAACTTTGATAGACATGCGTCATTTAAATTCCATAAAACGGCGAATCAAAATGCAAAATAAAAATGTGAAATAATAAACTTTGTAAAACATGACACAGAGTGCCTTGCTATTGAAACTGAGGCAAAAAAAAAAATTGGAAATACGCTTACCACTGTTTATATCTGAGCATAATTTGCATAAAATCATCCCGGACTTTCTGTATAAAAAAAAAATAAATGGCCACTTCAGCCCTTAAAAGTACTTTGACCGAGCTTCTTGTTGTAAAATGTAAAATGTTTGAACACAAATGATCGAGATCTGGACCTACAAGCTTTATGCCGACTCCGAACGGCTAATGCTCTCAAGAAGCTTTACATGGCAGTTTTTACTCTCTGAGTTTTGCCATTGTCTGCAGATAGGTGACGGCCGAACAGAAAATTTAATTCAATTGAAAAAACTTTCTGTGTGTGGTGGGATTTGAACCAGGGTTCTCTGGCGTATGGGCCACACACTCTACCCACTACTCCACGGCCGCCACATGAAAGACATATCTGTATACCTACCTTAAAAATTCCTTATTTTGAGTTATGACAGTTTTGCACGCAATGATTGCGATATGTCAAAATAAAATTTTTAATACAAAAGAACACGGCACTATTTTCTTCAGCCTGGCACAATTTTTCTCTCCAATTCGGCGCAATCTCAAAAGGTCCAGTTCCATCCCTGACGTGAATGCTTTAAGGTAGAGTTGGGCAAAATCAGCACTTTGGGCAAATGGGTTGCCATTTCACTGGTAAAAGAAAAAAATTTTGCGCGTGCCAAGTGTACATGATGAGGAGGCTTGCTATAACACGGGTAAAAGAGATAAAAATTGAGGGCAGAAGCAAATCTCTCATATGCCCTGGAAGGCATGTGTGTGAGTAATTCCAGAATTACAGAGTAAAAACTGTACGAATAATCGAGTAGTTCATTTTTTGATTTATAAGATTTCAGATTTTATGTATTTAAAACAAGTAAAAAGCAAATTTCAAGAACAATAATAAATTTGTTTACACTTAACATGTTTGATTAATCATATTCCTGATAAATCGAATAATCACTCAAATAATTAATCATATTTCCTATTAATCGACTAATCAGTGATTGAACTATCAGAAAAACTGGTTAAACGATTAATCAGTTAATTTTAAATCTGATTTATCACAAAAGTGATTACTCAATCAACCAACAATTTACAAATTTTTTCTATTATCGTTACACTTAGAGAAATATTGATGGCTATTTTTAAGAATAATTAACTAATACAATTTCCTTATTCTCTGCTACAAAGTTAGTACCTTTTTGCAGTGTTTCAGAAATTTAAAATGGTATTTTTATAAAAGCTTGTTTTAAAATACTTTATATAAAATATGCAAGTACTTTTTTCTACTGGACTATTGAACATACCAGCTTGTTCCTCTCTTAAATACTTACTTACTTAGGTGACCGTAACAACCTGTGTCCGGGTTTCGGCCGACCTCATCAGCTCTCGCCAGGCGCCTCTGCTTTGCGCGCGCCTTCTCAATCGGATTCACCAAGTGCGGTTAGGGCTTCCTCAGCCTAGTCCATCGTTGACCAGCGACCCTCACCTCGAGCACCATTTTCGCTGGAGCTTCGTCGTCCATACGGTGGACATGACCCAGCCAGCGTAGTCGCTGCACAATTATACGCCGAACTACGTCAATGTCTTCGTAGAGCTCATAGGGCTCGAACAGGACCGAAGATTTTGCGAAGAACTTTTCTCTCGAACACCCCTAGAGCGGCTGCGTCAGTTTGCGAAACTACTCTCAGCCTCAGCGCCTTTCGTACGATCCCCTCCATGATAATGTTGAAGAGATCGCAAGACAGTGGATCGCCTTGTCTGAAACCTTTTCGGTATTGAAGGTTTCGGAGAGGTATTCGCCAGAACAGCCCAAGTTCTAATGCAGGCTTAGCGTCAAACTCTCCGAACTCAGACATTGTTGCGTATAGGCAATCCATTCTCGGGCTATTGAACGCAGCTTTAAAATCGACAAAGAGATGGTGTGTGTCAATTTGATTTTCGTGGGTTTTCTTCAGGATTTGTTATAGCGTGAAAATCTGGTCTATGGTGGACTTTCCAGGTCGAAAGCCACACTGATAAGGTCCAATCCGTGTTTTTGTAAAGAGAGTAATAATGAACACTATGCTTCTAAAGATAAAAGTGAGCTCACGGCGAAAAAGTTTCGATAGTATAAAATACAATGATGTTTAGTGTAGTAAAGGTGTTGATAAATAATTTTAAAAACATTTTTATTACATGCATAATATGCTATGCACTGCACACGTGACACCAGTATTTATAGTAATATAAATGTAATTGCTCTTTATTGGCTTCAAAATATTGCAGAAATTGATTAAATGTTTTGCATTTAAAGGGTTTAACAACTACTCAATGCAAAGTCAGCCTTCCTTTCCTCTTAGTTTTTCGGCAAGGGGTACCTAAAATAGCTTTGCACGTGCAGCTGCGAAAGTGCATCGCTGCTGCCCGTCCCTACTTTAAGGTATAATATATGTGCAACAACAAAAAAAAAAACAGCTTTTTTAAACATTTTTTTTTTATATAGAAGGAGCTATTATTTTTTTCCAAATTTATACAGCTTATTGTACCTAAAACTTTATAAACTTTTTTTTTTTTAATAAAATTTTCAGGCTTTTATATAGAAGGCGCTGAAAATGACATTAAAAAAAACATCAAACACGGTTCGATGGATATGGCCTTTCCCATGTATCTGAAACAAAAAAATCAAACGTAATTTTAAAGTACACATCATTAATTCAGCTCCCCCCTATGCATGACTCCCGGGGGTTTTTTAAAATTATGGCGAAATTCAGAGCAATAAGCTAAAACAAGAGATCTATTTTCGCGCTATTTTGTCTATAAAAAAATAAAATAAAATTAGTAGATACTTGAATTTAAGGGGGATGCTTAAGGGTTAAAATAATGAGCAAAACGCATCGTTGAAATTGAACTAATAGATTTCAAATTATCTATCGAACCGTTTTAAGAAAATTAGTTTCAAGGAAATCGCGTTTAAAGTTTTTGAAATTTTGCATATATTTTTAAAATTGTCGGTTGATAACTCTTACTATTATTTGATCTGCAATGCCGGGTATCGTTTCAAACACATGTATGTTTATTCCAGAAACTATAAAGAACACATTAAGCAAACAAAAAAAATTTTCTTTTTTAGAAAAATGTACACGAACATTATTCCTTAAGCTAAGTACAATGTTGATTAATATAGGTTAAGTCACTTGAGAGAAAAGCACTCTTTTTTCGCCTTTGCTCGAACTGTCAAAGTAGTTGTTAGCTAAAAATTTAACAGACTTAGTTTTTTTCTTTTTTATTCCCTTTCATCCATTCTGAAGTTCGACAGAGCTTTTCTCAAGTCACTTAAGCTATATTAATCAACCTTGGCTTAGTATGCTGTAGGATCGAAAATTTTTGGGCATACAATTCTACACGCGAAATTTTTGTGTAGAGTCAAAATTTTTTTGTGGAGAAAAAGCACTAGCTGTTCTGGTTGATAGATTCATATTTTTATTGGTGCAATTTCATATCCTATAAAAGGCAAGACTACACACAAATAAACTAAATAAATTTGTATAATAAAAAATTCAGCACATAATTACTGCATATTTTTTTATTGCTGAACGCCAAATTTTCGCGGCAATTAAATGTACGGGCATATAATTGCCAGCGAATTTTTGACATTTTAACTATCCACACATGGTTGTGAACCTGACTGCACTGAACAATATTTTTCCTTCTCAACTCAATGTACTTCTTACGGGAATTTTGTTTTCGTTTTTACAGCATACTGAGCTTTACTAGTAAAAACTTGTACAAACTTGTAACAATGTTTTGTTAGTGAACAAACCTACTTATATGTTTTTATCGTTAGCTGTTTTTGACATCTGTTGTGGCGGCCATGGCGCAGTGGGCAGAGTGCGTGGTCCATACGCCAGAGAAACCTGGTTCAATTCCCACCTGCCACAGAAAATTTTTTGTCAGTTTAATTAATTTTTCTGTTCAGCCGTCAGCTCTCTGCAGACAATGGCAAGCCTCAGAGAGTAAAAAACTGCCACGAAAAGCTTCATGAGAACATAATAGCATGTTCACACAGAGAGTTTAGTTTGAGTTCAATTGGAGGTGTTCACACACAGATGTGTCAACAGAATTGAGTTTAGTTGAGTTTGATCTTTCACAGAAAAAATCGTTCAATACTCTGTATGTACAGTACGGTCTAAAAATTTGAATCTGAAAGAAGCTTTTTTTCAGACCATTAGCATACTTTAAGCCATTTCTCAAATTGAGTTTTGATAAACTCTGAAAAAAATCAACTGAGTTCAGTTGAGTTAAATCCAACAAAAATGTACTGGAAACTCTAGAGTTTACATTCAGTTCAGAGACAAAACTCAACTTTGTACTGGAAACTCAAACTAAACTCTCCGTGTGAACATGCTATAAGCCGTTCAGAGTTAGCATAAAACTTGTAGGTTCAGTTTTCGATCATTTGTGTTCAAAGATTCCACAACACGCACAACAAAATATTTAATTTTTCGACGAGAAAATAACAACCACACCAGAATGAAAAATATAATATCCGAAATTTTAAATAAACAAAACGAATGGACACAACAAATTACGATACAGAAACAACATTTTTTCAACAATTAATCAATCAACGGAGGGAAAGACCATCAATCAGCAGAGTTGAAGCAAACACAGCTATTCCAAAGTTTAACACTTGCGAGGAGAAGAAACATGGGCTTTATTCACATAGAAGCCAATTGGAACAACATTTCATAGCGTACACCGTTGAAGATAACGAAAAGAAAATATCGTTTCTTTTGTCCTGGGTAGGAGACGAAATATATTGACTTTTACAAAAGCTAGTGGGGAAGTCCAACCTTCAGCAGCTCACATATCAACACCTTGTAACAAAATTTGAAGTGCACTATAAGTCACAGAAACACCTAATCAAATCAAGATATGACTTCTGTAAGAGACAAAAGCATGATAGAAAAACATATAAACAGAGGGTATTAGAACTTTGTAAAAATAAAAATTGTAATGTTGAATTTGTTGACGAGTTAATACGCGATATTTTAATTTTATATGCATCTGACGAACCAGTTCACACCACAGCGTTACTCAAAAGAATCCTTCTCTTCAAGATGTTTTACAAATAGGGGAAACGTACGCATCAGTATTTTCACCAACAGTAGTGTCGAAATTATTTTTATTTATTTATTTATTTATTTATTTATTTATTTATTTATTAATCAATGGTATGTTTACCTTACTGACTATATGCTTAATATATTAGTATGTACATGTAAAGAATTAGATATTACACTTTAATAAATTGAATTTAATTAATTAAACATTATTGTCCTGGTGACTGAAAAATCAATAGAATATACAATTGATAAATTATTGAATTCTCGCATAGTTCTCACTATTGGAGAATTGGAAGCATAATTTGTTCTGTGCAAATTATCATCAATTGATATCATGCAGTGGATGTTTTAAAGAACATGAAAAACGAAATTGCAAATATTTAAAATCTGAATGCTAATGTCAGATAATTTCAGAATGACATAGTAGTCAAATAAAAACTTTAAAGGAATTTGATATTATAAGAAATTGTAATATTCTTAACTCTGGATGTGCATAGCTATTTCAACCATTTTTTGTGGCCTATTACATTATATATATATTAGTCCGGGTCGATTTTTGGGAAGGCAAAAAAATCGCACAAGGCACCACATATACTAGCAGGACCCAGTGGTCCACGGCTTCGGAAGTTCCAGCAACCATACTTTTTATTTGTGGGCTGTAAGGGGGTGTGGCAAACATTTTTTTTCCGTTAACCATCTCGTGCTCGAAAACAATCTTCTGCCAAAATTTCAGCACAATCGACCCAAAAGTTTTAAGTCTTAATGATTTCTTAAAAGTGGGTGTAATTATAATGCCACCACTCCCATTTTTAGTACAGTTGCCGACGGTTAGTATGCAAACTTAATTACCAAATTTCAGTCTTATATGACCAAAACCGTCTGAAATATAGCATTTCCATTGATTTTTGGGAGGAAAAAGAGGTCGTGGTTAAAGCTAAGTATGCAATTACGTAATCTAGGATGCAAGTAATACAAGTTTTGAGTTTGAGCGAAATACGTTCATCCGTATAGATTTGTATAAAAGTCAAACAAGCAAACAGAAAATGATTTTTATTAATATTGTTTATATTTATATTATAACACTCACATGGTAACTGATTCAACATTTTTAAATGCGGTTTCAAAAATTATAATTTAAGTTAGCAAAATGTTTGATAGTATTACAAAATATTATGAAATAGTGGCGTCAAAAATGTTATGAAAGTGACAAATATTTTTAATGTAATGATATTTATATGAAAAGCAAACACTTTAAGCACTGACTGTAAAATCACTGCAATAAATGGTGTAAAATTGTACACTTATATTGACGATATTAGAAATATAAGACCTACGCAGGGGGTTTTCATATTAAGACAATAATTTACCGCTATTTCAGCATGATTTTTCTCAGAGAAATGGTTAAATGTGATTTGCCGATATGTACGCAATTTTTGCTCATTTTCGCTCTCATACTAATGGTATTGAAATTATTTTTCAACAGATAGGGTAAAGCCTGTATGATACTTAATTAAATTGATCACTGAAAATTATAACTAGAGCAGTTCAAAAAGCACGAATGCATGGATTCAATTTGTGTGAGTGAGTACGCATATGGTACGAATTGGAGAAAAATTTGTAGGATGGACTGTATTTTCTTTGCATTTTTTTTGCCGTTTCTTTCAATTCGTTCTTCGTTAAGTTTCGATCAAATATTTACTGTGCTGTAAATAATTAGTTTGAGATTTTTAGAGTAAACTATTTAATATAAATGTATGCTGAATTGAAAGTGATGTGTGTAGCTAATATTAATTTATTTAATGCAGCTGCTCTCAAAAACACCAGATATAAAAAAGTAACAACGTTTATCCTTTTCTTACAAAATATGTCTGTCCTGCCCACGCGCCACTTGCTTCAGATTTTAAAATTGGACAAAAAAAAATTAAGTATCATACGGGCATAAGCAATATAATTATTGATACCCTCAATTTCGGTACAGTTATTGACAACCTTCCATTGCATAATGTTTGCTGTGAATATGAAGAATGCATCAGGCAGCACTTTGTTTTTAAAAAAATATTTGATTATTTTTCTATGATTTGCTGACCTTTTTGTTGTTATTTCTCTTTTAGTATTGTACGAAACGTTGTAATGCATATTTTTATACGAGCAATTTATGCCGAGGTGTTTTTTGTTGTCGTTTTGATAAGAAAGTGTAAAGTAAAATAATTAACTTCAGTAATATAAACCTGTGCTTTGTTTTAGAATTAAATAATTTATGTATGTTGAAATGTATATAAAATGAAAATATATTGAAATAATATTTTTTAACGCAAATATAATAATTAATGCTGTTGCCAATAACTGACTAAAATTGTTCACTAATTTCAGTTGTTGTCAGGGGCTGTCAATAATTGTCTCATATGAAAAGTACAATTATTGTCATTGCTAATTATTGTAATTGTGTATGGCCAATATTTGTATAAAATTTTGTTTAGAACAATGCCAAAACTCCTTACAATGAAGAAACTCTTAAATTCGTACTAAATCATATAAGGGAACACACAGCTCATTACATGCTCATTAAAATGGTTTTTTATTATGGTTTTTATTATGGTCATTTTTTATTCTAATTTTTTATTAATGCTATTTTTTGTAATGTTTTAGATATCTATATTATTCTTAGCATATACAAATAATCATTTAAGTGCCTATATACGACTGAAAAATGCTATTTATGTTTTTTTTTATTTGATGCCAACAACTATATATTAAGCCTATACCAATAACTATACCATGTAGCCCATAATCGTACTAACGAGATTGCCAAAAATTTTATCCAGTGGCCAATAATTGTACTCTTTTAACATGACATGAATTGTACTCATACTGTCAATATTTATCATATTGGATATATTTTCAAAAACCATTAATTATCTATTATTTAACAAAATTTTATAATAAAGTTGTGCATTTATCAAAATTAGAAAATTAATAATGATATAAATGAGAATTTGTTTGACTACTCAAAATAATTAATTTATTAATGAAGTGGGTTCAAATCTACAAATTCCTTATGGTGGTCAACAGTTATACCGCGTACCCTACTTAGATTATTTTTCTTATTTAGTTTTCAAAATCACATGAAATAGCATATAGGTCTTGTGATGCTATCTCATGTGATGGCCTCTCACAAAAATAGCAAACGGTTGTTGGTGACTTATCCGTAGGTATCTCCTGCAAAGTGGGCGTAACAGAAGTGCTACGTCCATTTATCTTTTAAAGTTGTCGACAGCTACCATATAAACTAAATTACAAAATTTTAGTCTTATACGATCAAAACCGTTTGATATATTGAATTTTAATTGATTTATGGGTGGTAAAAGAAGGCAAGGCAACATGTATATATAACATATATAGTGACCACCACTTGAATTCGTAGCATCTACCCACCAACTTTCATTATTAAAAAATGTACAACTTAGGAGTTATAACGATTTCTGAAAGTTGGGCGTAGTTATAGTGTGACTACGCCCATTTTGCAGTTATCAACAGTACCTAACCATACAAACTTAGCTACAAAATGTTAGCCTTATACAACCAAAACCGTTGTAAAAGTGCTGTAAAAGGGGGTGTGGCATTTTTTTATATTAACCTTAATAACAGATATTAAAAATTTGGTGGCTATAGGTGTTACCGTTCTTGAGGTTTTAAGAGACACCGCACATTAATGCAGAATTAACCGCAGAATTAATGTAGTCAATTTTTTGAACCTTTGTTTTGTGCTAAGAAGTAGAAAAACATTGCTTTTTAAATTGGAAAGCACACAACAGCAATTCCGCTTTGGTTTTAGCAGAAGGTGTGCTTATAAGATTTTCAAAGTTAATGGACTGCATAACCCACAGAAGATTACTGATGAGTTGGTGTAGCGACCAACGAAACAGCTGTCTAGTCTGCTGGTGGTTGTTCTGTAAAGAACATTGTTGTTGTGGCAACCTGTTGCTTCATGAAATTACTTGGCATAAAGGTCTAAGTGTAATTCTTAAAAATGTATTTTTTTTAAGAATTGCTAAAAACTAAATAAATATATATATTTTACTGAATAAACAAAAAACAATACAATAATTTTTTTAAAATTGGGTATTTCGAACCAAAATATCAGGGACTTCATTAAAAAAACCCAAAAAAAAAAATCCCTGTTAGTCGATTCGACTAACGAAGCACATCCAGGGTTAATAATAATATCACAAGAGCAGGCAATAAGATGTTTATAAATCTTATCATAAATGACATAATTGTAATCTCAAATTTACACCGGAGCAGAACGCTCAATAATTATCTTAAGTAGAGAGCGGGAGGGGGGAGGGAGAGAGGAGGTCTAGTTAATTCGGTAAAAAACCATCATGTTTATATGAATTGTTTTCAAGAACATGGTTAATAAAAATTTATTTAACTTTAATTTAAAAATTTATTAAATTTCAAAATAGGATGTAATGAAATCACATTCTAAAAGTTTTGTGTGAAATTTTCATTTAAAAATATGAAGACATGAGGTGGTGACAGCTATTTTTAGTGAGCGCTTCAGAAAAAAGGTGCTTTGCGGTGGACACGAGATCTCATTGCTGAATCATCTGAAAAAAATCATAAAAATTGTATTAGTTGATAAGAGTTTGATGCTTAACGCTGTCGAGTTTTTATGTTTTTTTCATTTTGGATTTTTAGTAGTGCTTAGATATCAAAACACAAATTTTTAACGGAAAAGTCAACAGAGTTGGAAAAATATCGGTGCAGTAAATTTCGAGTAAAATTCTCCAACGACTTTGAAAACGCAAGTTTTGGTGAAATCACTGAGAAAACACGTGCTCCATAAATACGTACCAGACCTATACTGAACGCTATGTTATTAACTGAATTCACTGAGACACATGCACAAGAATATATATGAAGGCGTACCTTCAAATAAAAAGAAGGTAGAATCGCGGCTGATTGCACTCTCTTTCTCAGCTACCATTGTATTTGAAATTGATTTTGAAATCAATACAAAAAATTTTCTGTCACTTGGCAAACTAAATTCAACTGAGTCTCCGCGTAGGGTTGTTTTTGCGTTCTTTTGACAGTTATGGTAGTCGGCTATCAGCCGTACACTACCTTTATTTATTCTACCATGGGTGTACATATATATATAATGACGCTTCAACAGAAAAAGAGATCTTGGAATCAGACAAAAAGAGCGAAACAGCTGTCGAACATTCCGACTGAGCATGCACTAAAAAGCGTAAAAAAGGTCTGTCTCCATCAGTTTTTTTTTTTCTGATTGACTTGAATGTTACCACAATAATCTTAAAATGCTGTACTTTCATCTGATCAATTTTTAAAAAATCTAAAAAATAAAAAATACTTTACCCCATCCTTAACAGGTTATAACATATTTAACAAACCACAATTACACTGTACCACAGTAAAACTGTTTGGGTATGGAAATACAGAAGTACCAATTCTCGGTGCAATGCAAGCTAAAGTCAAATTAGGAGAGGAAATCAAAATCCTTGAAATAAATGTTGGGAATTCAGAATATTGCAGTAATATTTTCGACTTAAATTGGTATGATGAATTTAAGAGTGTCAAAACTTAGAATAGAGTAAAGTAGAGAATTCAAAATGTTTTGTGATGAATTTAACCAAATTTTTACTAATGAACAAGGCTGTTGCAACTTTGTCTGCTGCAATAATTAATTGGAAAAATAAATAGCACACTTGCATTAAGTGACAGTTGTTTCTTATTAATTTAATAAATAATAATAGTCACCTGACGTCCAAACAGTCAAAAATAAAAAAAAACATGGGCCATGGATACATTGTACTGAAAAGAAGAGAAAGATTAGAGTCGAATTACCCGGCAAAAGTATTACAAATATTTCGAATTTATTGAAATGTGTTTCAACGAAAAATGGTATTTAATGCTTTAAAAATAAGTTCAATTGAATCGATCATATTTGTTAAAACAAAAGGAACGCAAAGCACCGCGACGAAAAACCTCTTCACGAATGGATAACATTCTCAAAGGATAAAGTTCTCAAAGGAAATTTTCGTTGAAATAAAAAAATAATATGATATTGAAATAACGCCAAGGCTTGTTCCCATGCGTTTAAATGAGGCATATATTTTTGGACGTATCAGTCGAAAAAACCTCGCCTCTCAAAATCAAATATCAAAGCCAGAATTGCGGTTGCAAGAGAACATGTCCTGAAAGACATTTAGTTTTGGAAAAACATCGTTTGGACAGATGAAACAAAAATAAACAGATTAGGGTCAGATGGTAGATCTATTGTGCACCGCCCAAAATGCCACGAATTTCATCCGAAATACACACAAAAAACTATAAAACATGTTGGTGGCAGCTTAACCCATTAATGACGAATGTTACATATATGTAGAAGCGTTCGTCGTCTTATTTTTTAATAAAATATATAAATAAATCCTTCGTCGACTTCGTCAGTCTCACACAACTTCGAAAAATAAAATTTTGTTTAACACTCGTCACTAATGGGTTAATGGTTTGGGGTGCATTTTCATGGTATAGTATAGGCCATATTGTCAAAATATCTGGTAAAATGGATCAGTTTCAATATTTAAATATACCAAAGAATTCTCTGGAGTCGATGCACGTTTGAGTCGATGCAGCTACGGCGGATGTTTGTGCAAGATAACGATCCAAAGCATACGGGTCGAAAAGCAAGAGCCTGGGGCCGAATTACAGCATCCTTGATCGAACGAGCTTTCGAATCGAATAAAATTCTACTCCGACTATTTTTCGTATGACAGCATTCGATCGAACATGAGTCGAAATTTTTGTATGAGAGCAATCGATTATATCATCATCTCTATCTGTCAAATATTAATTTTTTAATTTAAGTTTCGCTACTTAGTTTGCGCCATTGGTTCAGCAGCAGAAAAGCTTATAGTGCGACGCTGGGAAACACACTTGAGTGCGCGTTTAATCCCTGAGATGGCCGCAAATGAGACCTGCAGATTGCCTATTTCTGGACTTAATTGCGTTGAGAAAATTGACCGCTGCTGGTTGACGTCGGAGAAAATTATGAAACTAAAATTCTTCAATGTGCCATTTAAGTGGAAGCAACGCAGAAAACCCATTTGAATTTCGTTAGTAACTCCTATGTATATAAATATTCCAAGTGGATGTGAGAATAATTCTTTTTTTAACACATCTGCTACAATTTCACCTTTGGAGCCATTGCTTTCAATGAAGGTGTCAAAGGAATTGGTGGCGGCTCAAGCCAGATTGGCTGATTTTGAAGATTTGTTCAAAAAATTTAAAATCATGGATGAAGCTTCTGTTTCCCATAAGCCTAAACGACCACCCATGAATCTTCGAAGTTTTGCTAAATCTGCTAAGCCTGGCGCTATATCCATACCTCCGTCTGTTAATAATAATGATTTAATTTCACTTTCACCTGTTTTGAACTCACCTTCCAAAGCGCAATCAACTGAGTCTGTAAATAAATATCAAAATGCTGAATATATTGCCCCTACTAATGGGGCTGCATCATCTGATCTGAATTTACATCCGGTTGAGTCTTCTAAAGTAGTACCAACTATGGTCACAAGCGATGATTCTCCGGGCAATTCTGGTAAGAAAAAAACTTATGCCGAAGCCTGTACTGCTACTAATACTATTCCTTCAACTTCCGTTATGAGCTCGGTTTTAACTGGTGCTATACCAAAACAAATATTGAAAAAAAGCAATATTCTGCCGTCTTGTAAAGAACTTGTGGTTGTCCAGAATTCTAGATCTATATTTGTATCTCGTTTTGCTCTTGATACATCCGAAGAAAACGTTTTACATCATATAAACTCTAAATTGAATCTTGTTAACAAGAATATTTCGGTTTACAAATTTAAGTTTTCATATGAGCGCACTGTTTCTTCTTTTAAAATAAATTTGCCTGGGAATCTCTTTAATACGGTATTAGATCAAGGTTTTTGGCCTGAAAATACGTTGATCCACGAATATATTCCTAGATCACAACCGAACCACACTACACTGGTTACTTAACCTGTTCGTACTGCTAAACAAAAACACTAGATTGTTGCCTTGCATTCCTTATCTTATACCAGAATGTTCGAGGATTAAATACAAAGTTAAAATATTTACATATTTTAAGCCACAACCTACTTTTTGACATAATTGTTTTCAGTGAAACAAGCCTAACACCCTAAATACTGAATTCTATCCAATAATTTCAATATTTGTCGGAAAGATAGAAACGCTATTGCTGGTAATTCTTTTAATGGCGGTGGAGTTTTAATTGCCGTTAAGTCTTCTTATTTCTCACAAGAAATATTAATTCCTGAGGCATCTGATATTGAATTTTGTTGTGTTCTTGTAAAGTATGCTGCGTTAAATCTTTATGTAACATGTTCATATATTCCTCCTGTTTCGAGCGTTTAAAACTTCAGCCTCATGATCACATTCTAATAACGGGTGATTTTAATCTTCCAAGTGTCGTTTGGAACTGCTGCACCGAAAACCCTGCAATATTATTGCCTTCGTCTGAATGCTCATCTGCTAATTCATTTTAAAATGAGCTTTCAAGTCAAGGACTTTTTCAATTAAACCGCTACTTTAACAAGAATAGCCGTTTGTTAGATCTTTTATATTTTGACGACAGCAATATCCACTTGTGCTCCCTGAAGATCCGTACCATCCAACTTTAGAAATTGCTCTTAATTTTCCTAAACAATCTGTAAAGAACCGTATTGCTCAACCTCCTGCTGAGTTAAATTTTAAAAAAACCAATTATGTTTTCTTAAAAAACAATATATCTAATATTAACTGGATATCCGTACTAAATATCGTTAATACACAAACATCGCCCGAAAACCTTGATTCGGCTGTCTCTGCTTTTAATAGAACTCTCAATAATTGTTTTCTATCATCAGTACCACAGAGAAAATCCCGTTTAGCATCTGGTCCTGTATGGTTTACTGAAGAACTGAAAAAATTAAGAAACTTAAAATCCATGCATTATAAAAAAAATAATAGTAATAATTTCAAAATAGTCGTAGCATTACAGATTGTGGTTCTTATACCTCTATTAAGTACAAGTATCGTCAGTTATGCAAGCAATCTTACGATATTTATATAATAAAAGTAAAATTAAACATCAAATCTGATGCTAAATCATTCTGGAACTTTGTCAACACAAAACGCAGGATTGATTCCTATCCTTCTTTTATGCAATATAAAACTGTTGAATCGGATAGCGAGAATAGCATTTGTAATTTTTTCGCTGACTTTTTAAAGCGACCTATTCATCTTCATCCTATGATAATCTAAGCTATCCATTTAGTGTTCAATCTGGGGATATTTGTCTCCCAAAAATTGATACTAACACGGTTTTATCATACTTAAGGGGGTCCTCTGGTAATCTATGCCAAATTTTAGCCTTTTTTCAAAATATTGTGGAAAGAGAACGAGTAAAGATATTTTAGTTCCGTTTTTTGATTTGGGTAGCTTAATTTATTGAAAAAAATACAAAATTTTGAAAAAGTGAATTTATGGACCGTTCAGAAAGTTCTCGGCCTGGTAACGAGGTTCTCCGGAAAAAAGGTGGGTCCAAATTGCGCACGATTCCAAGTGTAAACATCGTCTGAAAAAAAAAAAAAAATATTCAGTTACTTAGAATGAATGTCCCTATAGCCCCTACCTCGGAAACAAAAATCGAAATTTTTTTAGGGGGGGAGCCGCCACTTTGAAAATGAAAAATCGAATTTCGACCTTTTTTTTGTAGTCTAGTGTAGAAAAAAAATAGTAAACATTATTTTTTCGGCAAGTTTGAGGTAGGGGCTATAGCGGCGTAAATTCTGCGTCGTTTCATGCCTCATATATCAAAATCGGTCAAAAACTGTTTGAGTTATCGTGCGCAAAGTTTTGAAAAACATGGTTTCGAGAAAAACGCGTTTAAAGTTTTGACTTCAATTTTGAGGCACACAAATGACATTAACACATATTTTTTTAATACAATACTTACGAATATTAATCGGCAATTCCAGCCCCATAAAGTGTGCCTTCCTCCATCTCATAAAACGAGTTTTCCATGGCTTTTTGGGCTCTGCGGGCTGTGAGACCCTCTTTCGATGATGCGTACGTTTTTAGCTCTGAGCGTTGAAGTCGTTTTCCGTCGCGAGATTCAGCATACATCTCGGCTTGTGGGCCGATGACAATACCCATTGTTGACATTATTTTTAAAATACTTGTGAAGCCTTCGTTGAAAATGCAGGTTGCCAGAAAATTTGCGATTTCGACTGTGGTAGCACCACAGTGGATATGTTTCGGCGCAAAGGTCCACAAAAGCGAGTTGAACGATTCGTTACAATTTTGCGTTTCACCTCCAGTGCATCGGTTGAGTAGATCGTCGGATGATAACGCTTCGTATATGGGCTTCATTACTTGCAGAACCTTTCCATCAAGTGGGGCGTACGTGTGGTGAAATGAGGCTAATGAGCCTTCTGCTGCTGACTTTTGATAGGCGCACCAGCTGGACTCACCAGGTGGGCAATACATATGTTGTGGATTACTATCACTTGAACTTTTGTGATAATATGTTGACCATATTTCTTTTCTCATGTTTTCCACAGAGTCCTTATTACGTCGAATAGCAAGTCCATAGTAAGTAGTCAGCTCGCTTATGACTTTGTCTGTCAGTTTGCCAGTGCCTTTTCCACCGATGCCTTTGTTTTCTTTTTTGGCCTTGCGCAGCCGTGTGCCCATGCGTTTTTGCACGTGAGCGATGCACTCCTTTTTTGTGACAACGGGGTCGCCGTTATACGGATCAAGGTCTATAATGGCCTTGAAGGTTTTGCTGTCGCCATCGCCAATATATTTTTCATATTTTATGCCATATTTTTCGATCGATGAGGCAAACATTTCCTTCACGGCATCTACCTCCATCTTGCCCGCACTCCCACTGTGGTTGTTTGTGCATGTTTTCTGGTGCGATTCGTACCATTCTTCGAAGTCTGCAGAGTCATTTTTTTTTCCCCACATTTTGCATGCCTGGCAAAGGCTTGATTTGACAACGGAGTCAACCACTTTTTTGGTATGTTTACCGACGAGCGTAGTGACACCAAAAAGAGACGAGAATCCCCGTTTTTTCCAGGTGCCATCCCCTGAAACGGTCAGCAATGAGGAGTCACAGTCAGGATTTTTTTCTTTCTGCTGTTCCTGCTCTTCTTTAACCGCATTCAACAGGCACTGCTTGTAAACTGCTTTAGCAGACACATGCATGTTTTTCAAGGTGCCATAGTACGCATCAAGGCACAATCCTTGGCATATGTCCATTAATCCGCAGAACATATTAATACCTTCTCTCCCTATTCCAAGCAATCTCATGGCAAATATCAACCGGCGATTTACAACAAAAGATTTACCGACCACCGGCGAAGAATTAATATACTGTGTAGCTTTACATTGGCACTGCAGACTCACTTTGAAGCCGACTCCACGCATACATGTTTTTCCAAATCGAATTTTTTGTTTACATTGGGCGCAGATAACCAGAGCAGCAAGCGTTTGGAAAAATGAAAAAAATTCCAAGAAACAGAACTGGAGGTTGTTTTCGATGATGACTTCATTGTCTTGCGTTTTCTTCAATTTTTTGGCCGATGTGCTGGCAAAGTCGGTGTCCTCTACTTGGGAGTGCTGGTTTCCACGGAAATGCCTCTTTTTTGTTCGATACGCGTACTTACGCGGCGCGTTTGGGTGGCTTTTTTTATCCATAGCAAAAAAAAAACACAAAACGATTTTTCTTTTATTTTACAACAGCAGTTATCGCGCACGCGTAGCTTTCAGCGTTCGAAAATAAACTGAATCTC